>JAQQSZ010015781.1:0-11185 GCA_028646595.1 Phalanger gymnotis | reverse complement strand
GTAAAAATGATTTGGCTAAATACTATCTTGTTTTTCTGTGGCCTCCTGGTTACTCTTGTGAGGTGGGCTTTCTGGGCCTGGAGTCTTTTTGTCAAGATGTCGGAATGGGGAGGCTGGTTCACGGATCAGCTGCGGTGGGGCCTAAATAAATTTCTTGTTGTTTTCTCCTTAGAGAACCTCTCATACCTTGCAATTTCGAACCATTCAAACACATACATGATTATATTTGAGATTATAAATTCGGCCTTCCTACTACAGATGGAGAAATCCAAAGGTGTGAAACCTGGTGGAAAATGAAACATGATGAACAGGAAAATCCACTTCAAAAAAAGATAGCTCCTAGAGGTATTGGTTTGCATGTTTTCATGCTTCATTTCTGTGACTTTTATGAGCTGTCACTATTAGTATTGTATGTAGCCTCCAGTTGCCTTGCTGTGCCCCTTAGAATAATGGCATCAAACTCAAATAGGAACAGGGACCACTGCCTGTATATAAAGATCCCACTATGCAGACCACATTTAGAAAACTGCACATGTTTTCTATAATTTTTATACTAATAAATCAACACATTAGCATCAGATTGGCCACACATTTTAATCTGTTCCCCACACTCAGGAGTGTCGTGATGCTCATACAGGCTGCATGTTTGACACCTTTGCTTTACAATAAAGAAAACTACTTGTGAGAGGCCTAATATTAGTGGGAACTTTGTTTTTCTCTCTGAATGAAGCACTACAATTACCACTTTTAATCAATATAGCTCTTCAATATCCCACATACTTTTTTCATTTTTTATATTTTTATTTAAGTATTTCCCAATTATATTTTAATTTGGTTTGGCTACATTCTTTTTGTTTTAATGGATTGATGGATTTATTTTTTTTTAGTTTTCAACATTCACTTTTTATAAGATTTTGAGTTCCAAATTTTTTTTCTCTGTTCCTCCTCCCAGTTCCCAGGGACAGCAAGCAATCTGACATAGACTGTACATCCACATACTTTTTGTAGTAGCATTGTGGTTTCATTTTTCCTCCCCTTTCCTCTGGGAGTTTATCCCCAATCTTCATCCCATCTTTCCAATTTTGACCCACATTTCCAAACTTTCCTTATCCCTGCCCAGATCTTTTTTTTTTTTTAAAAAAAAATATCCTTTACTTGACCTTACCTTGGGCTGTCATCATAAATGAATGAATGAATGAATGAAATCTATTTATTAAGAATTTACTATATGACGAACACTAGAAATATAAATAGAATAACAAGACAGTCCCTGCTCTTAAGGAGCACAAATTTTAATAGGAGAACACAATGCGTACTTTAAAGGCTATATATTATCTTTGCCTCCACTTTCTCATTTCCCAGTACTTAACCCCATACAATCTGGCTTCCATTAAAATACTGAAATCACCTTCTCCAAAGTCATCAACGATCTCTTTCTCGCTAAATCTAAAAAGCCTTTTCTCAGACTCTTTTTTTTTTCTTAATCTGTTTGAACCTTTGATAGCAGGTATTCTTTCTTCTTTGGGTTTTTGTAACAGTTTTTCCTAGTTCTTCCTCTGTCTGGCAGTCTATTTTGAATCTCCTTTGCGTGATCATTGCGAATGTCAAGCTCTCTATGCAATGTTCCTCCCATCCCAGGTTCTATCTTGAGATCTCTTTGTCCACATCCCCTCCACTGATGCTATCATCGGCTTCCAGGACTTTATGATCTCTATTCAGATACCTCCCAACTCCACATTTCTAGTAGTTTGCTATGTCCATTTGGATGACCCATAGGGATTTCAACCTCCAGATGAGCAAAGCTGACAGTTTTCAATTTTTAAAGTGGTTTTGCATATGCTACTGCATTTATTCCCATAGTGCCTACGGAGGAGACAAATGTTTAGATGTAAGTGAAGCAGAGCTACACAAAGTCACCAGTCTCACTCCCTCCTCCAGAATCAGAGGGCTTTGTCTATCCACGGTGCAGGAATATCCAGTCCCTGTAATGTATGTAATTGGCTCTGGTGTTGAGATACACTATTAGATTGTTTCATTTTCTCACTCATATATCTCATTTGGATGATGTAATTCTATAATTAGGTTGGATTCTGGGGCTCTGGGGTAGAGGGACCTTGGTGAACGAATGTTCATTTAGCTCTTCCAGTTTGAATCCAGCCAATTCATTCACACTTGTTGGACTTACTGTAGTTAAAGATAGAGTCCACCAGATGGCGGAAGGAATGTAATTACAAATGCCTGTTATCCATCTTGTCCTCTAGAAACTGTGACAGAAGAATGCCAGGTTTGCTTTAACAATCTTGTAGCAATTACACTGATGGCAGACTCATTCCGATACCAGCCTAAATTAAAATTAAACCACCCTCTAGAGCTCAGTGTGATGGAAAGCTCACTAGATTTGGAATCTGGAGACCTGGTATCTTTAATGAGAAGGTGCCTAATAAGGTTGTTGAAGGAACGCATAATAGCCGACATTTACTCTGAGTTTTCTGTTTTGTAAAAACACATTATTTCATTTGATCCTATCCCACAACCATTTAAGGTAGGCAGTACAGGTATTATTATTCCCATATTACAGATAAGGATTTTTACAAATTCCCACTTAAAATGAAGCTGATAAAGGATAAATGATTCACCTGTGGTCACCCAGCTATTGTAGGCCACATGTGCTATTCAAACCCTAGGTCTCTCCTGACTCCAAATTCACTTTTCACCCTGCCAAGGAGACCCAACGGAAAAAAAAATAATGCCTCGGATTTATACTGGATCTTTCTTTTTAAAGTGGTTTTGCCTATGCTACTGCTTTTATTCCTACATTGCTTATGGAATAAGGAAATTAGAGGGACAGATATGAACATCCCTCTCCCCAGACCTCTACCACAAGTTCACTGGTGGAAAAATTAAAGATTAAGTGTCTCAGAAACATTCAGTTGCTCAGTGGCAGAGGAAGGATTTGAGTTCAGATTTCTTGACAGTCAGCCCATTCTATTCACAACTTTATTAAGAATTACCTTCAGAATGTGTTATGTTCCCCAACTCTATACAAGTTAAAAGTTGATTTCTTCCATTTTAAACTTGTCTCAGTTTGCTGGGCCTTACAGCCTGCTTAATAAAGTCATTTGTTCTGTATACATTGAGAAAATGGAGGTTAGGTTGTTCTTGGTTACTCTTATTACCTGCTAAATCAAATGAGAAATCATAAATACAGCTGAAACAACTTTACAGCTGATCCTATTACATCTGATCTTAAAAAAAAATGTTTCAGTCCACATGTGTCTTGGTCACAGTTCTTTCTATGGAAGTGGGGAGACTGAAGGCAAATCCAATATTTAGACTTTAATGAGAAATTTTTGAGTTGTAAGGATATTTATTTAGAGACTAGCCTGATGGCTCCCCAAGACTGAACAGGGGAAGGCAGGAAATAACAGCAATACTGAGAAGTTTGCAGAAAATCAGTTTGGTGTTTTGTTGTAGGGTTAACACCTCTCATCTTGCCACTCTTAATCTGTTATGGAGATAGCAATTCTACCAATTTTTTTTTCAGAGGGGAAGGCAGGGCAATTGGGGTTAAGTGACTTGCCCAAGGTCATACAGTTAGTAAGCATGTCAAGCATCTGAGGCTGGATTTGAACTCAGGTCCTCTTGACTCTAGGGCCGGTGCTCTATTCACTGTGCCGCTTAGCTGTCCCCACAATTTTTTTTAAACAAGTTTTTGTGGGGAATTTGACATAGGAAGAATTTTAAGCCATAAGTAAAACTAAAATAAGCCTATGGCTTTTTCTAAAAAAGAGATTGTCTCCCTATCTCACCTATTTATAGGTGAAATCCTCCTCCGATCAGCTTGGAAGCTTTGAATTGCTCAGTTTTCTGGCTTGGGCCAGTTCAACCCTCCTTAGGCAATATCTATTCCACTACCACCCCTGCCCCCCATTCATAGGGGCTCATTATATTCCTTCAGAATTTAGTGCAAACACCTCATTGGATTAACCCATTGCAGCCCACAAGTTCTGGGTTCAGTCAGCATCAGCCTCCCCTGCAAGAGAGATTATAGGAATGTGCTACCAGGCCCAATTCCAAAGTATTTTTAAAATGATGATGAGTTAAGAAATTACAAAAGATTAGCTATTTTATCTAAATAAAATTTTATTTCATTATTCTAAACTTGACCAACAGATACTCATTTCCATAGAAAAGTATTGAGGGAACTATACATGAAATCATTATACACAACTTATTTTTTAAGTATATAATTTCAGCACATTGGTTTGAAAAGTGTCAAACTCACCTAGCTATCCCACTTTTCTGCGTCCTCTGAATCTTCTACTCTTCTCTTTTGTACATTTTAAAATGGTCCATTGACACTCATCATTCCTTTCTCTTTCTTTTCCTTTATTTTTTTGCATCTTTATTGCTAACTTCCCCACGCTCCCTCCAAATCTCCCTCCACCCCGCCAAAAAAATTAAAAACTCTCCCTTGTAACAATTAAGCCTAGTTACTTACAACAGATTCACCCATTGGCCATGATCAAAAATGTGTGTCTCATTCTATACTTCTAATACAGTCATTACCTTTCTCTCAAGGTTATAAAGCATGCTTCATTATCAGTCCTTTGGAGTCATGATTGGTAATTGCATTCATCAGACTTACTGAGTTTTCCATTGTCGATTTTCCTTACAATGGTCTTCTGTGCCTTATTTCCTAATCTGTCCCAATGATAAACTTTTCTTTTTTTAACTAGTACCAAATCTCTTTAGCATGTTAAGTCTAGTAGTGGCATTGTTGAGTCAAATTTCTCATTTTCCTTCAATGATTGTCATTTTCCTTTTCCCTCCATCTTTTTTCCAATATGATGAATATGAAGGGGAACCAAAAAGTTGCTTTAATGTTCATCTCTTGTATTAGAGGTTTGGAGCATTTTTTCCCATGTGTTGGTTAACATCTTGCTTTTCTTCTTTTCAGAACTGTCTCATCATTGACTTTTTTTTTTAACATTTGTTCATTTGTTTGTCTTGTTCTTACATATTTGAATCAGTTCCCTATTTTTCTTGGATACCAGACATTTATTAGAGAAACTTACTTCAAATATTTTCCCCAGTTAACTGTTTCCCTTCTAATTTTAGATGCGTTGATTTTATTTATGGAAAAACTTTCTAGTTTGTATAATCAAAATGGCCTATTTTATTTCCTATGATCCTCTCTAACCATTTTTTTTCAAGAACTTTTCCCATAGCCATAGTTGTGACAGGTGCCTCTTCCTTTGCTCATTTTTTAAAATGATATAATATTTTATGTCAATGATTTTATGTCACTGATATTATATGTCACATTTGGAGTTTATTACAGTGATGATGTGTAGTATTTAGTGTAGATGTAGTGTGATTTGGGTTGCTAGTCTAAACTTAATTTTTACTTAAATGAATTCTAGTATTCCTAGAAGTTTTTAGTGAATAGTAATTACCCTATTAGCTAAGGTCTTTGGGTTTATCAAACACTATGTTAATAAGTTCATTTGCCTCTGGATTTTATTTCTCAAACTATACCATTGATGAACTTTTCTGTCTTTTAACCAGTACTAAATCATTTTTATGATTATTGCTTTATAGTTTGAGATCTTGTTCTTCTTTCCTTCCCATATTTTTCATGCTTTCCCTTGAAATTATTGGCCTTTTTTACTCAAGGTGAACTTTATTATCTTTTCTATGTCTGCAGAATGACCCTTTGGTAGTTTGTTTGATAGGACATTGAATAAGTACATTTATTTAGAGAATACTATCATTTTTATTACACTGACATAACCCAACCATAATAAAATAATGTCTAATCAATTATTTAAGTATCTCTCTTTTAAAACTTCAGTAAAGAGTGTTTTGTAGTTGTATTCACATAACTCCTATTTGTATCTTGGTAAGTAGACTTCCAAATGATTTAGATATTCTATAAATACTTTGAATGGAAATTCTTTCTTTTCCTTCTGGGATTTGTTGCTAATTTATAGTAAGTCTGATTATCTATGTGGGTTCATTTTATGTCCTATAAATTCTTTAAGCTCTAGTTCCAGTTAATTTTTAGTTGCATCTCCAGAGTTCTCCAAGCAGACCATTATATCATCTGCAAAAAATGGTAATTTTGTTTCCTCTTTGCCTTTTTCTCTCAATTTCTTTTCTTTGTGTTGTTGCTATAGCTAGCATTTCTAAAAAATTATATCAAGTAGTAGTATTTATAATAGACATCCATAAATTTTAAATAATAAACATCTCTGCTTTACCCCCAATCTTATTGCAAAGATTTCTAGTGTTTCTCCTTTATACGTAATTGCAAGTATTTATTTTAAATAGATAATATTTGTTATAAGACTTGGTACATTTATTCCTACATTTTTTAATGTTTTCACAAAAAATGGATGTTGTATTTTTGTCCAAACTTATATCATATGGTTTTATTTTTTTATTATTGATATGGCCTGTTATGTTTATAATTTTCCTAATATTGAACCAGTCATGCATTCCTGATATAAATCCAACCTGGTCATAGAGTATAACTTTTTTAATATGTTGCTGTAGCATTTTTGCTAATTTCTTATTCAATATTCTTTTGCATCAATATTCATTAGTGATATTGGACTTTTTCTTTATCTGTCTCCTTTGCCTCTCCCTGATTTAGGCATCAATACCTAATTTGTATGACAGAAATAATTTGAGAGCATTCATTCCTTTTTTACCTTATTAGAAAATTTGTTGGGATTAATTGTTCTCTGAATATTTGATAAGATTGACTGTAAATCCATGTGGTTCAGGGTTCCTGCTCACCCCCCACCCCACTTTGGGAATTTATTCATGACTTGTTCAAATTATTTTTCCGAAATTTGATCATTCTACTTCTCCATTTCACTTACTGTTAATCTAGGTGTTTTTATTTTTTAAATATTCTTTCATTGAGCATATTTTTTTCTAATAATTTCCTTTTCAATTGTTGTTAATTCTAATTCTTCATTTTGATACTGTAATTTGAATTTCCTCTTTTTAAAAAATCAGATTAGTAAATAATTTACTATTATTATCAGCTTTTTTTTTTTAAAAAAAACACTCCTAGTTTTATCTATTTAGTGGGTTTTTTAACCATTAAATTTTGGTAATCACTTCTTTGATTCTCAGGATTTCTATTTCTTCATTGAAGCTTTTTGATTTGTTACTTTTCTATTTCTTTTAATTGCATGCCCAATCAATCAAGAAACATCTGTTAAGAACTTATTATGTGCTAGGCACTGTGATAACTGCTGAGGATACCAAAAGAGGCAAAAGACAGTCCCTGCTCTCAAGGAGGGCCTGGAGTCAAAAAGACTCCTCTTCATGAGTTTAGATCCAGCTTTAGACACTAACTATGTGACTTAAAAATAACTCAACAATAAAAAATTTCTAAATTTGTTCATGGACAGCATAATGAATAGAGCACTGGGCCTAGAGTAAGGAAGATCAGAGTTCAAATCTGGTCTCAGACACTTCCTAGAGACCCTGGGCTAGTTACTTAACCCTGTTTGCTTCTGTTTCCTTATCTGTAAAATGAGCTGGTGAAGGAAATTACAAACTATTCTAGTGCCTTTGCCAAGAAAAGCCCTTATGAGATCACAAAGAGTCAAACATGATTGAAACAACTGAACAATGGCAACAATAAATTTTTTGATGAAGTACCTGGTCAATTATCTTAAAGACATTATAAATATCTAAAAACTATGTATACTCCTTTCTATTTCCATTCAGCAATCTCAAGGGAACTTCCATTTCTAATATATCCACAGTTCTATCAGAGCTATCACTTCTTTCATGTTTGACTTTTGTGGTGGCAAGCTGGGTAGGACTTTTTGCTGTTTTTTTCTTTTGGAGTGCTTCTCACTACTAAGTTAATCAAGTACCTTCAATTGAGCCTTGCCTTTGTTTCAATTGAGAGTCTCTTATTGAAACAAAAGTCTTTGATGACCTGCTTACATCACAAGAAAGCCTGAGTTGCATGGTTGTGATGCTCTCTGACCCTGAGGAAGTATATATATACTCTGAGATTAGCATTCTACATTGGGGCTCACTCATTGGAAGAGTGCCATGTGATTTGACCAGACAAGACTCTGAGTAGCTGTTGGAGCCCTCCAGCTTTGAAAAACCTAAATACTGGTGCTTCTCTCTGGTAACTATGTATGTGATGTCTTGGACAGACAGCTAGAAGCCTATCTGCTGATTTGTGTTATTTTGCTCTCTTTATACAATTTCTATGTTTTCTCTGAAGTTCAAGGTACTGACTTTTTCCCTTGAACTAAGTGAATGATATATGTATGTTTAATTAAAGTGAGATTGTAAACCCACTGAAGTTGCTTTCCTTATAAAAGCAGATCAAGAACCTGTGCTAGCAGCCCTCCTGTGTGCTGGTGTTATTGGCCTTACACAGCCACAGTAGTGGCAAGTAGCATTGTTGTTACAGCTTTTTAAAAGAGATTTATCAGGTCTGAAAGGGGTATATTTAGCTCCCCAGTTATTATAACTGGTGCCAAACTCAAATAGAAATGAATCCCTACATGCCACATATTGACTTAGAAAACCATAAATTAACATTATCTATGTTGTATTTTTATTAATTTTGTTAAACATTTCTCAATTGCATTTTAAATTGGTTTGGACTGCACTTGGGAGTTTTACCATCTGCTTGAGGCTAAGGGCTAGATACCTCTGGTCTTCCTGATTATTTCTCCCTATAATCAACTAACTTTTTCCTTTAAATACTTTGATGCTATTCCATTTGTTGTATCTATTAAGTAGTAATATTTCATTGACTATGGTGCCTTTAAATGTAATGTAACTTCCTTACTTATCTCCTTTAACCATGTCTATTTTTACCTTTACCTTATCTGAGATCATGATTCCTATTTTTAGTTAACCTGAAGCATAATAAATTCAGCTCTAGCCCCTCATTTTAACTGCATGAATTTTAAAGTATAAAGTATATTTATTATAAACAACACAGAGTAAGATTCTCTTTTATAAATCCACTCTGCTGTCATCTTCCACTTTACAGATGAGTATATCTCATTCATATTCATGGTTATGGTTGGCGTTTGTGAATTTTCATCCATAATATCCTCTTATACTTTTTCCTCTCTGCCCTTGGGTTCTATCTTTATATCAGAGAAGAAACTGGTGAGGGAGAAGGAATTATCAACCCTTGTGTATAATTGAAGGGATCTGTTTCTACTCCATTGCTCTTCTTCTCTTTCTCTCAGACATTAATTACTAGTTCTTATACTCTTTCCCTTGAATCCTCCCATCCTCCAAAGTTGGTTTGTTTTGCTTGTGACTATTTTCTTCCCAACTCTACCCTCCCTCTTCAATCTTTTTCTCTCCTTTCCCCTGTCTCCTCTTCTTTCTCAGTGCAGTTTATTACTACACCACAGTGTGTGTGTGTGTGTGTGTGTGTGTGTGTGTGTGCGCGCGCGCAGTTGTCCTTTATCAACTTCAGATAAGAGTTAGGTTCATTTGATTCCCACTCCTCTCATTCCTTTTTCTCACATACCATCTGTGAAAAATGGTAAGGTCCACTTCCTTGTTCCTCTCTTCTTTCCTAGCATATCAGTTTTTTTCCTTCACTATTCTTTTCTCTCAAGACCATTAAAATGGCATAAAACTACCCGTTGTCTTTTGATTTGTCTTATTAATTTCCTTTTGTGATCTTTGAAGCCATTGGGATACTGAAGGGATACTTGCTTCTTCTTCCCCCTTAAAATGTAAGCACCTCAGCATTTTTGGCAGTAGCCTGAAGGTATTTTACCTTTCTAGGGTGATCCATATATCTATGTTTACATTTTATGTCTCAGTTATTTCTAGTTGTAAACCATTATCATTTGATTTTGGGGTTTTTTTTTGATAAGCTTATTTTAAACTTAAATACAAAATTAGAAGAAAAAAAAGCATTATCATATACACAGCAGACCACAAGAGAGGATTCAATATAAAATAATACATTTCCATTTCAAGAAAATCTAATAATAAATACTACACACTGTTTTCAAAGCTGCCCAGCTTTTCTTTGCTTTCTTGTTGGCATTCTTTTGTTCTCTGCTGTGCACTTTTTACTTTATTTATTCCTCCTTCCCACTCCCAGCCCTAAAGAAGGATACAACTAAGCATGGACATAGATATAGATATAGATATAGATATAGATATAGATATAGATATAGATATAGATGGCTATAAACATTCACGTATACAGTCATACACACATATGTAAGACTGTACTATTCTTTTTTCCATCTATCATCTGTTTTTCTGAAGGTAGATAGCATCTTCCTTCTTAGGTCCAAGTCTTTCCATGTTTTTCTAAATCACCCAACTCATCATTTCATATACCACAGCAATATTCCAACCCAATCATATCATATCTGAGAGATCGTCTATGAAAATTTTTTCTCCAAATTTCTTCATTCCTTCTATTCTTGGCTACATGCTTTATTTATACAAGAAAATTTTAATTTAAAAGAATAAATATTATCCTTTTTACATTTCAACAATGCTGTCCCTTATAATATAGTTTAAGGTCTAATTAATAGTTTAATAAGTTTAATATAGTTTAATATTGCTAAATCTACTTCCTTTACATCTTTTTTTTACTGGTTTCCTTGAAGTTCCTGATCTTTTGCTCTTCCAAACGAACTTCGTTATTATTTTTTCTAAAGCAGTAAAATAATTTTTTAGTAATTTAATTGGGATGACATTGAATAAATAGATGTTACATAAAATTGTCATTCAAAAAATTATGTTGGCTTTACCTACCCATGAACAATAAATGTTATTTCAATTATTTAGATCTGAGTTTATTTTATAAAAAGTGTTTTATGTTATGTTCATATAGTTTCTGCGTCTGTTGCAGGCATACACATAGGTATTTTTTTACTCTCTAGGTATTTTAAATGGTCTTAAACAATAATGAATAATATTGCTGATGTGAAAAATGATTTCTCCTAGTAATCATCATCTTGGAGACTCAGAGCTCTCACCATCCTTTTTGTTTTTTTCATTCCATACTTTATTATTTAATATTTTTTAGTTTTCAGCATCGATTTCCACAAGATTTTGAGTTATAATTTTTTCCCCATTTCTACCCTCCCCCCACTCCAAGATGGCATATATATCTGCCCTCCCTTCTATCATC
>JAQQSZ010015780.1:0-11186 GCA_028646595.1 Phalanger gymnotis | reverse complement strand
GAGGTGGGGGAGGGAGGTTTGGAGCAAGAAAAAATAAATATTCGATAATTGAAAAAAATTTAAAATGCCTAGTTATGTGTAGAAATTGAGTTCTGTTGGGGATAGTAAATAAATAAACCATAGCTCCTTCAAAGAACATGCAATCCAATAACACACATGTATTCAAATAAGTGTAATATTGAATAAACCATAATAAATTCATACAACAAATTAAAAAATCACAAAAGTATCTAAAAATAAGCATTTGAATGGGACTCTAATTAATAAATTTACTAATTGTCTTTTCCTCTTGTGGACCTCAGTTGAAAAATATGTAATCTAATTGATTATATGTGCTGAAATAAAGATGATGCAAGATAGTTGGAAATAACTTAGAAATAAAAAAAAAAACTTAGCAACTTTGACACAACTCCTTACTACTTGTTTCTTTGAGATTGGTAAATTGATGTATTTTGTGCAAAATGTGTCCATTTATTTCACATTAATTCTCCATTTGGATGTTGTATTTCTGTACATCCTTTTTGTTCCTTCATTTCAAGGAAAGACTATAATACTGGATCAAATGCAGAAGGACAGGTGTCAGGATATTACCTATATAGATCTCATAAAAATCACTTTGAGTTCATCAGTTTGGCACATCTTTCTCATCTTGAGCTCCTCCGAATTTGCTAACTCAGGATCAGGGGAAATTGAATTGTCCTTTACTCAGCTTTTCTCTCAAGGTTCTTATCTTAAAGATGAAAAACAAATTTAGTGGTACTATCTCAAAGCATTTTGGAACAGGTGGAAAAAGCCCTCAGAGACCATTTATTTTTACTGGGTCCCAATAGCAGCAGGGAAACATAATTTACAATTCTCTCTCAAAGAAAGAAACATAATAACAGCCACAGCAGTTGCAGTAGCAGCAACAACAACTTCAACAACTCTGTCTTTGATATCCCACAAGGTAAACCTACGAATAAGGCAATGGTTCTCCAAAACTGTTCTCATAGCAATATCATCCAGGTTTGTCTATTAATTTTCAAACACTTCGGGGGAAGAGTCTTAGTGACATAATGAATGGAGTGCTCGACTTGAAGCCAGGAAGATCAGAATTCAAATTCTGCCTCATATATTTATTAATTGTGTGACACAATTGTGTGACACAATGTCACGAGTCCATTTGGTCCCAATTTCCTTATCTGTAAAATAAGAATATTTACATCACTTACCATATAGAATTGTGGTGATGATGCCATGAGACAATATATGTAACATGCTTTGCAATCCTCAAACCACTATAGAAATAGAACTAAGTTTTTGTGATTGTTGTTGTTGTTTTCCTGACATATTGTGCAATTTGTTTCTGTTAAAGCCAGCCAAACTAGGTACAATATGAAGAGATTCTTCAATTTTCTAGGATGGATAGATTTCCTTGAAATAAAGTGGTTCTCTTGTTTTTCATTTTTCCAAAGTAAAGAAGTCAGAAAATAGTACAGATACATAGTACCAATCCTTTAAGAGCCCTCAGACTTCTTTTTTTAATTATTTAATTTATTCTAAACTTAAGAAATAAAATAAGCACTTCCATAACATAGTAGAATGGGGGGGGGGAAATATGATTATACATGAAACTGCAATTCTATTATGTACAACTTGTTATTCCTTTTAAATATACAATAAAATTCTCTCATAACTTTCTTTTGTTTTCCTTTTCTCCATTCCCTACCCCTCTCACCCTAGAGATGGCTACCATTATACAAAAATAAATGTAACTATGCCTATATCTAGATATATGTATATGAGCATATATAAAACCATCCTATACATACTTCTATTTATCAATTCTTTCTCTGGATGCAGATAGAATCTTCTTTCATATGTCCTTTGTAGTTAATTCAAAAATTTATAATAGTCAAAATGACTTAGTCACTCTAAGTTGTTCTTACAACATTACTATATACAACATTCTCTTTGTTCTGCTCATTTCACTCTTTATTCTTTTCTTTAATAGCATTTTTTCCAATTAAATGTAAAGACAAATTTTAGCATTCCTTTTTATGGGGTATCGGGGAGGTGAGGCCATTGGGGTTAAGAGACTTGCCCAGGGTTACAAAGCTAGTAAGTGTCAAGTTTTTGAGCCTGGTTTTGAACTCAGGTTCTCCCTACTCCAGGGCCAGTACTCTATTCACTGCACCACCTAGTTGCACCTTTAGCATTCATTTTTATAAGGGTTTGAGTTTCAGATTTTTCTCCCTCCCTCTCTTCTCTTCCCTCTTCCAAAAATGGTAGGCAATTTGATATAGATTATATATGTCCTAGCAAGTAAAACATTTCTGTATTAATCGCAGTTGAGAAAGAAGAAAGAAATCAAAAGAAAAAAAAGAAAGAATAAAGTAACTAAAAAAATATGCTTCAATCTGCACTCAGAGTCCATCATTTCTTTATCTGTATATGGATAGCATTTTCCTTGGTAAGTCCTTTGTCTTTGTCTTGGATCATTGGGTTGCTCAGAAGAACTGAGTCATTCATAATTGGTTATCACAAAGTGCTGCTGATACTGTGTACAATGTTCTTACTTACCTGGGTGACTCCTGGTAAGTCACAGAATGTATATGTGGTTCAATTTTCTCATATATAAAATGAAGAGGGTAGAATAAATGCCCTTTAAGTCCCACTCCACATTTAACCTGATGAATTCACATTCTATATAGTCTATATATTCTTTGGGTGTAAAAAAGCACCTCATGGAGATACAACAAATAAGCATGAAATATAGTAATTGAAGCACTATAATTGGTCAGTCCATTCAGGGTAAGGGTATTTTGATGGCTCTTAATGGCCACAAAAGACAGGTTTTTTCTTTTTTGTTTCTTTCTAATGTTCTATTCATTTTAATTGATTATTTATTTATTTTAACACTCTTTAAAAAATGAGTTCCAAATTCCCTCCCTGAAGTTCTTCCCATTGAGAAGGTAAGCAATATCATAAACATTATACTTGTAAAGTCATGCAAAACCTATTTCTGTATTAAATGTGTTGCAAAGAAAGAAAGAAAGTGAAAATATCATGCTTAATCTGCACTCTGAGGCCAACAGTTCTCTCTCTAGAGGTAGATAGCATTTTTCATCATGAGTCCTTTGGAATTGTTATGGATTATTGTACTGATTAGTGTGGCTAATTCTTTCACAGTTAATCATCATTACAATATTGCTGTTACTGTGAACAATGTTCTCCTGGTTCTGCTACCTTAACATTTTTTTCACTTAATAGTATTTTATTTTTTTTTCCAGTTACATGTCAAGATACTTTTCAACATTCATTTTTGTAAGATTTTGTGTTTCAAATTTTTCTCCCTTCTTCCCTTCACTCTCTCCTCCCTAAGGCAACAAACAATCTGATATAGGTTACACATGTATAGTCATGTCAAACATATTTGCACATTAGTCATGTTATGAAAGAAGAATCAGAACAAAAGGGAAACAACTATGAGAAATAAGAACAAACCAAAAAAGGGAAAATAATGTGCCTTGATCTGCATTTAGACTCCATAGTTCTTTCTCTGGATGTGGATAGCATTTTCATCATTGGTCTTTTGGAAATGCCTTATATCATTGTATTCTTGAGAAGATCTGAGTCCACCATAGTTAATCATCACACAGTGTTGCTGTCACTGTGTACAACATTTTCCTGGTTCTGCTCATTTCACTCAGCATCAGTTCATGTAAGTCTTTCTGATTTTTTTTTCTAAAATCTGCCTGTTCATAATTTCTTATTGCACAATAGTATTCCATTACATTCATATACCATAACTTGTTCATCCCCTCAATTTCCAATTCTTGGCCACCATAAAAAAAAGAGCTACTATAAATATTTTGTACATGTGGATCCTTTTTCCTTTTACATGAATTCTTTGAGATACAGACCTAGTAGAGGTATTTCTGGATCAAAGGGTATGTATAGTTTTATACCTCTTTGGGCATTGTTGCAAATTGCTCTCTAGAATGGTTGGATCAGTTCAAAACTCCACCAACAATGCATTAGTGTTCCAATTTTCCCACATCCTCTCCAACATTTATCATTTTCTTTTTCTCTCACATTAGCCAATCCAAAAGGTGGGACGTGGTACCTCAGAGTTATTTTAATTTTCATTTCTCTAATTAAAAGTGATTTAGAATATTTTATATGACTATAAATAACTTTAGTTTCTTCATTTGAAAACTACCTGTTCATTACCTTAGAACATTTATCAACTGGCAAATGATTGTGTTTTTATAAATTTGACTCACTTCTCTATATATTTGGGAAATGAGGCCTTTAACAGAAACATTAGCTGTAAAAATTGTTTCCCAGCTTTCAGCTTTCCTTCTAATCTTCATTTCATTGATTTTGTTTGTGCAAAAGCTTTTTAATTTAATGTAATCATATATGTCTGTGTGTGTGTTCCAGATCAATCAATGAATCTATCTATATACTTATCTGAAATCTATTTATTTAGCCCTAGTCTCTACTGTGCAGGGCAGTTAGGTGGTGCAGAATAGCCAGTGCCTGCCCTGAAGTCTGGAAGACTGGGTTAACATCTGGTCTTGAACACTTACTAGCTATGTGACCCTGGAAAACTCACTTAACTGTGTGTATTTCCATTTCCTTTTCTATAAAATGAACTGGAGAAAGAAAGGGCAAAACACTCTAGTATCTGTACCAAGAAAATCCAAAATGGGGTCACAAAGAGTGGGACACAACTAAAAATGGCTTTACAACAACAAAAATTCTCAACTTATCTTATAGGCTTGCATCATTTTCTACACCTGGACATTTTGAAATAAATGTCCCACAGTCATCTGAAACTCAACATTTTCAAAACAGAGCTTATTTCTACACCCGACCTTCACTCTACCAATATTTTCTTTGAACTTTTCTATTTTAGTCAGGGGCACTACTAACCTTCCAGTTAGCCAAGGTCATCACTTGATATCATTTACTTCTTATCCTCCATTAAACCACATATCTAGTCAGTTATCAAATGATGTTACCTTTTTTCTGGTATTCTCAGGATTTAGTACAATGCCTAGCTTCTTATAAATGTTTAATAAATCCTCTTAGTGAATGCATAATAAATCCTTGTTAATTCCATATGCCTATTATTTCAGAGTGTGCTATATTTCTTGCATCTGACCTCTCCTCTCCACTCATATAGCTATAACCATCATTATGTCTCACCTAGATTTTTAAAAGTGCCCTTCTATACTCCTAAGTGGTCTGGAGTGGTATCTTAAATTCAAGTTTCTCTGCTCCTCAATCTATCCTCCACATAGCTGACTAGGTGATTTTGTTAAACTGTGGGTGTGATCGTATAAC
Organism: Phalanger gymnotis; assembly: GCA_028646595.1. Lineage (NCBI taxonomy): Eukaryota > Metazoa > Chordata > Mammalia > Diprotodontia > Phalangeridae > Phalanger > Phalanger gymnotis. The sequence continues at coordinate 5,849 of JAQQSZ010015780.1, read as the reverse complement.
TCATTAAGCACAAGCAGCTCCCTATTACCTCTATGGTTAAATAAAAAGTCCTTTCTTTGACATTCAAATTATCTCACAACTGGTTTCCACTTACTTTTTTAGACTTACTTCATGTGACTACCTTCATGTATTCTACACCCCAGTCAAACTGGTTGTGCTACTATTGTTCATATACTACACCTTATCATCTGTATCACCATATCTTTGCATAAACTTTCCTCTGTGTGTAGAATGTAAACCTCCACCCCACTTTTGTTTCTTAGAATAACTAGTCTTTTTCAAGAGTTCTTGTTGAAAGAACTACCTTCTTAATGACATCTATCCTCTCACATGGTTTTTAAGACCAATGCCCTTTACTTATCACATACTTATTCTGTGTATATCTTTATATATATATGTTGGCTTCCATGGTGGAAGGTAAGTTCCTTGAGGGCTGGGTTTGTCTCAATTAATTCTTTGTTTTAGAGCACCTAGCGCACTGCCCAGAACTTCATAGGCATTTAATAAATGGTTATTGATTAATAGGTATGTAGGGTTCTCTGTTATTTAAATCCAATCCACCATTCCAAAATTATTTCATATTATTCTCTTTGATTTATTTTGTCTTCCAGCCAAACTAGCCCATTTGCTCTTCCCCTAAAGCCATGATTGCATCTCCCATCTGTGATAGGCCTTGTGTATTTCAGGTATGCATTCCCTTTCTTTCTTTAACAATTCCTAGAATTCTTCAAGTCTCAGTTCAGCTACAACCTCCTATGGGATGGCTTTTTTGATATCACTAGTTTGGATACTTAACTCATCTTCAAGTTATCTTATATTTATGTATCTGTTTACATATTGCATTAAATAGTAGGATGTAACCTCCTTGATAATAGTACCTATTTTTCATTTTTGCCTTTGTTGCCATCCCTGAGAACATCCCTTGTGCATTCCTGAGAAAACATTTTTTTCATGGTAGCAACATAACATATGTTTGTTGAGTTCAATTTGTGTTATATTGGCTCAGAACTCATCACATTACATGGAATTCTCCAATTGAGCTTGTTCCTTTGTTTTTGGAAATTTGTTGTAATATGTTTGCTTATTTACTTTATTCCTGGACACTATTCTGCAAGTACAATATGCAGATATGAGACTTTCCCTCCTGAGATTTAAGTGTAGATTTATATGCAGTCTCTTCTTCCCTGTCCTCAGTTCTCTATTGTCTGAAATCCCAATGAATCTCCCTTTTAAAGGCCAAGCTCAGACATTTGAACTAGCCATGAACTTCATGAGAAATGTGGTTTTAATGAGCAACAAGAACCTAGGACAGGGGCTGTTCACTTCTTATCAAGATGATACCATCAATATTAGGAAAGGTGGAACAACAAAGATTCAGCACAAAGCAATTTCATAGCATGTCAAGAAATTGACATTGTAGAGAAAGGACAGAAGCTTTCAACACATGCACATAAACATATTCTGGAAGACAAAGCCATATGGCTCCAGCTGAAGATAAGAATTATCTGGGGACTTAAGGCGGCAATCCTACCTCTACTTGATTGCTTGGATGTTGTAGGTGAAAGCAGACTTCCCCTGTGTAATTATGGTTGTGCAGCAATCTCAGACATCTCTACTCTCTGCTATATCAGCAACTCACTGGATGACTGCCCAGGAAGAATAAGTAGATTCATTGAAAAATCACTGTTTCTCTTAGATTGTGTGAGTGTTTTGTTTTTTAAATAATAACAAAAAAAGACAGGGGCCCATCTGTCAAAAGACATTGAATTTTCTTTTCTTTTTTCAATTGAGTGGGAGTGAAGAAGCTGCAAAATTACATTCTCCTAATTTAGCTCCATTGGAAAGAAGAATTATATCTTTTTAAGCTCAGTTGAGGCAAATATTTAATATTCCTTATTATACTAATGTGACACATCTATTTTCTCCACCTGAAATATGTGCATTACAGAGGAAAAAAACTTTAATCTCAAAGCCTTATAGATTGGCTCCCATTGAGTATTGCCTTCCTGGATCCTTAAACTTTAAAAAAAAAAAGAATCAGGAAAAAAATCAGAAAATCAAGTTCTAATTGATAAGCTTCAGAGAAATCTGATGTAGACAATTTGTAAAATATTTGATATGCTAAAGTACACATTTGAAGATGATCAGAGATGACTATAATTAAAAATAAATGTCTTGTTTACAAATCTCCAAAATTATACATTTTTCCCCATGAATAACCAGCCTGTCTGACTAAGTTATACTTTGAGGGACATGTGTTGTCAATAAAAGAAATTCTAACAACACAACAAAAATATGCAATATATATTAAGGACATTATATAATGTGAGACATAATTGGTACTATATTAATATAAGATATGCTATATATGGTATTATATATCATAAATTATAAATATATAAATATTAAAATCTATCTCTATAGTATGAATGGTACATACACACAATCTACATACCTGTTCTTTTCATTTACAAATTTCCCTGGCAGATTTGAAGAGGTTGTTGTGTTTTCCATTCCTAGGGAGAATAATCACTTTGTTTTTGTTTCTACTTTCTCTGACTCCAAGTATTTGGGAAACTGTCCACCAAAGATAATTTTGTTTGTGTTCAGTAGGTATCCTGGATTAAACAGCTTACTTGTTTTCTAGTTGAAATACTAGTTTGATTTAGTTCTTGCCATCATTATTTAGTCAGGATCTGGTCATGAGCTGGTAGACCACAAATGAAGCAGAAATGTCATGGAAGTATGAAATCTTATCTTCTTCCTATGCACTGTTGGCTTGTTTCCTGTTGTTTAAGCTCATCTTGACATTATAGACTGAGAGGATTTTTCAGTTGGAAGGTGGTGAATGGTACAATATGAGATATTTTTTTAAGGAGCTAAGAAAATCAAATCAGTAACTTAATTTTTCTTAGAGTTTTGAAAAGTTGAATTCAGCCAGTACTTTCAAAATGAGTTTAGTTATCATAGCCATTTCCCCTGATTCTTGTGACTTATATTTTAAAATACTTTAGAGATTTGATACAATAAAATGACAACAGGGGAAATTAAATGAGATTTTTTTCTTTTTTTTAAGAATTCCACTATGTAACTGATTGAAGACAAGGACTCCATTTCCCCTCCAGTTCTTTATTATTGAAAAATAACACTTTTAGGAGTTCAAAAAGTTGCAGAAATTAATATAGAATCCTTATTCTTTAACTACAAGTAGACTTCTATAAAAGAAAGTTTGTTGTGCTCGGAGTCAGAAAGACTTAGGTTCAAATCTCGCATCCGAAACTTGTCATGAATGTGATAAGCCATGAACTACTAAATCTGACATTATGTGATCTTCATTGGTGGAAGGAATATTTGAAGTGATGAAATCATGTGTCTATAAAAGATCCTGATACTTTATGAAAATTTTCATTACAAGGTTGTCAAGCTCCTTCAAATCAATGTCACCACTGGTCAGAACAGTGGAATTTTCCATCTTTTGAGTATAATTCACTGTTTTACACTAACTTGTAAAAGACAATGTGTAAAATAACAGGATCAAGGAAGGAAATATATATATATATATATGTATATGCATAAGTGTATGTGTATGTATATGTATGTGTATATATGTGTGTATACATATTCATGCATGTGTGTGTGCATATATATATATATGTATATATATGTATATGTGTGTGTGTGTATTCAATTGAAGAGGAAAGCAAGGGGGGCAGAGCCAAGATGGTTGAGTAAAAGCAGGGACTTCTTGAGCTCTCTCCCAAATCCCTCCAGTTACCTGTAAAAAATAACTCTAAACAAATTCTAGAGATACAGAACTCACAAAATGACAGAGTGAAACAAGTCTTCACCCCAAGGCAGCCTGGAAGATTGATGGGAAGCATCTATCGCACCATGCTGGGAGCAGAGCGCAGCCCAGCATGGGCCACCCCAGCCCAGACTGGCCAGCACAGGTCTCAGGGCAATGAGTCACTGGCAACTGTGTCAGTTTCCAAACTTTTCAGCCCACAAACACCAAAGACATCTTAAAAGGTCAGTGGGAAAATTCTTTCAGACCTGGGTGAGAAAAGAGCCCAGTTCATCCCCAGCCCCTGGGCAGAGGAGGCATCTACAGCAGCAGTAGTAGTGGGAGTGACAGCAGTTGCTTCCAGAACTTCAGGCCCAGAGACAATGGAGGGATCAGGCATCTGACCAGAGTGAGAGTTCTGGGATCCCTATTCTGGTGCTGAGGGAAGATTCTCTTGCTTTGCACTGCTTAGATATGGGTTGCAGTCTTGGGTGGTGGTCCTGGGGTGAGGAGGAGAGCTGGTGTGGCAGAGCTTGTGGTGGCTACGGAGAGGCAATCCTCTACTTAGTTCCAGGGGAGAGTAGAGTTCTTGAGGTCACTCACAGACCAGAGCACAGACCAGGAGAGGAGCAAACACATCTCCTTGGATAATATCACCTCAGAAGAACTGAAAATTTACAGGTGACTAGAAGTAGCTCTGAAAACACTTGTGTGAAAACCCTGAAGCTTGGGACAGAACACTCTCTACTGGAAGCAGAGTCATACCTTGACAAAGAGCTCAAAAGTCAAGTAAAAGGCTGGGCAAATAAGCAGACAGAGTTAAAACTCAGACTATAGAATTTTACTTTGGTAACAAAGAAGAACAAAACATATAGCCAGAAGAAGAAAACAAAGTCAAAGATCCTACATCAAAAGACTCCAAGAAAAACATGAATTGGTCACAGCCCATGGAAGAGCTCAAAAAGAAATTTGAAAATCAAGTAAGAGAAGAGAAAAATTGGGGAGAAGAAATTAGAGGGGTTCAAGAAAATCATGAAAAACAAGTAAACAGCTTCCTAAAGGAGACCCCCCCAAAATACTGAAGAAAATAACACCATAAAAATAGACTAACCCAAACAGCAAAAGAGGTCCAAAGAGCCAATGAGGAGAAAAATGCCTTAAAAAGCAGGATTGGCTAAATGGAAAAGGAGTTCAAAAAGCTCATTGAAGAAAATAATTCCTTAATAATTGGAATAGAGCAAATGTAAGTTAATGACCTTATTAGAAATCAAGAAATTATAATGCAGAACTAAAAGAATAAAAAATAGAAGACACTGTGAAATATCTCATTGGAAAAAGCACTGACCTGGAGAATAGATCCAAGAGAGAGAATTTAGAAATTATAGGACTATCTGAAAGCTATGATAAAAAAAAAAAAGCCTAGACATCATCTTTCATGAGATTATCAAGAAAACTGTGCTGATATTGTAGAACCAGAGGGCAAAATAGAAATTGAAACAATTCGCCAATCCCCTCTTAAATAGATCCCAGAAGGAACACTCCTTGGAATATTATAGCCAAATTCCAGAGTTTCCAGGTTAAGCAGAAAATATTGCAAGCAGTCAGAAAGAAACAATTTGAATATTTTGGAAATACAATCAGGATAACACAAGATCTAGCAGCTTCTACATTAAGGGATTGAAGGGCTTGGAATATGATATTCTGGAGGTTAAAAGAGTTAGGAATAAAACCAAGAATCACCTACCCAGCCAAACTGAGCATAATACTTCATGGGAAATGGGTGTTCAATGAAATAGAGGACTTTCAACCATTCTTGATGAAAAGACCAGAGCTGAATAGAAAATTTGACTTTCAAATACAAGAATCAAGAGAAGCATGAAAAGGTAAACAGGAAATAAAAATAATAAGGGACTTACTACAGTTGAGCTGTTTTGCTTACATTCCTACATGGAAAGATGATATTTGTAACTCATGAGACCTTTCTCAGTATTACAGTAGTTGAAGGAAACACATTATATAAATATACATGCATGCATGCATACATACACACATATACAAATATTTG
>JAQQSZ010015779.1:0-11187 GCA_028646595.1 Phalanger gymnotis | reverse complement strand
AAAAAAAAAAAAAAGCAAACAGGAAAAGGAAATAATAAGTTTAAACTATTTACATTTCTACATGGGAAGATGATATTTGTAACTAATAGGACCATTCTCATTATTAAGGTAGTTAGAGCATATATAGACAGAGGGCACAGGTGTGAGTTGAATATGAAGGGATGATATATAAAAACAAAATTAAGGGATGAGAGAGGAATGTACTGGGAGAAAGAAAAGGAGAGGTAGAACGAGGTCATTTATCTCACATAGAAGAGACAAAAAAAGCTTTTGCAGAAGAGGGGAGGGGGGCAGATGAGGAGGAGTCAGGGAATCTCATTCTCATCAAAATTGGCTCAAAGAGTAAATAGCATACACAGTCAATTGGGTATAGAAATGTATCCTACTCACCCTACAGGAAAGTTTCTCTTGTAAAGGCCTCATTTCTCAAACCTATAGAGAACTGAGTCAAATTTATAAAAATTAAGAGCCATTCCCCAATTGATGAATGATCAAAAGCTATGATCAATTTTCAAATAAAGTAATCAAAGCTATCTATAGCCACATGAAAAAAATACTCTAACTCGCTACTGATAGGAGAAATGCACATTAAAACTATTCTGAGGTACAACCTCATCCCTACTAGATAATAGGACAGAAAAGGTAAATGGCAAGTGTTAGAAGGACAGCAGAGGAAAATGAGACTTTAATGCACTGTTGGTGGAGTTATGAGCTGATTTAATCATTCTGTAGAGCAATTTATAGCCCAGAGGGCTATAAAATCATGCATACATTTTGACATTGCAATACTACTACTACAGCTGTACCCCAAAAGAAACAAGAAATGAAAAGGAAAATAATGTGCATGTGCAAAAATATTTATAGCAGCTCTGTTCTGGGGGCAAAGAATTAGAAGTTGAGGAGGCAGAGCCAAGATGGCAGCTGGAAAGCAGGGACTTCCTTAGGGCTCTCCCTTGGGTCTCTACAAACACCAACAAAAAAATGGCTCTGAACAAATTCTAGAACTGCAGAACCCATGAAATAGCAGAGAGAGGCAGGGTTCCAGCCCAGGACAGCCTGGATGGTCACTGGGTATGGTCTATGGTGCATGGAGCTGGGAGTGAAGTGGAGCACAGCCCAGCATTGGCTGTGCCTGGACCAACCAGACTGGGAGGCAAGTAGAACAGGCCCTAGCACCCTTAATCAGTGAGCTGTGGCAGTTACCAGACTTCTCAACCCACAAACTCCAAAGACCAGGAGGCAGGTTAGTGGGAAAAGCTGAGGGGACAGAACGAAAGCAATTCGTGGTTAGGCCACTGCCCCAGGGGCAGAAGAGGTGTGCAGCTACAGAACTACAGCTGCAGTTGCTTCCAGCACCAGGCCCACCTGGTGGAGGAATTAAGTAGCAGATCAGAGCAGGAGTGTAGAGCCTGCTTAAGATTTGAGTCAGGTCCAGGTTGGCAGTTCTTGCAGGAGGAGGAGTGCTGGTGTGGCAGAGCTTGCTGTGAGAAATAGCTCTGAAAACAACAGTGCATCCCCTCAAGCTTGGAACAAAGTACTCTCTACTCTATGAGCAGTTGAATTGCTTGCCTTCTTAGGGAGGGTGGGTGGAAAGGGAAGAGGGGAGAGAACTTGGGACCCAAAGTTTTAAAATCAGATGCTCAAAAGAAAAGGTTGTTTTTCCATGTGACTGAGAAATAAGATATTTAGGGAATGGAGCATAGAAATCTATCCTATCTATCCTGCCCTACAAGAAAGTAAAGAGAAAGGGGATGGGGGGAGTGGGGCAACAGAAGGGAGGGCAGACTGGGGAATGAGGCAATCAAAATATATGTGATCTTGGAATGGGGGGGAGGGTAGAAATAGGGAGAAAATTTATAACTCAAAATCTTGTGGAAATCAATGTTGAAAACTAAAATATTAAATAAATAATAAAACAAATTGGAAAAAAGACTGATATTATAAACAAACTAGGAGAGCAAGGAATAGTATATCTGACAGATTTGTGGATAACAAAAGAATTTATGACCAAACAACAGATAGAGAACATTATGAAATGAAAATGGATAATTTTGGTTACATTAAATTGAAAATATTTTGCACAAAGTCAATGCAACCAAAATTAGAAGGGTAGCAGAAAGCCAAGAAACAATTTTTACAACCAGTTTCTCTGATAAAGGCCTCATTTCAAAAATATAAAGAGAACTGAGTCAAATTTATAAGAATACAAGTCATTCCCCAATTGATAAATGTTCAAAGATATGAACAGCCAGTTTTCAGATAAAGAAATTAAAGCTATGTATAATCATGAAAAAATGCTCTATTGATTAGAAACATTCAAATCAAAACAGCTCTGAGGTACCACATCACACCTATCAGATTGGCTAACATGACAAAATAAGAAAATGATAAATGCTGGAGAAGATGTGGGAAAACTAGAACACTAATGCATTGTTGGTGGAATTGTGAATTGATCCAACTATTCTGGAGAGGATTTTGGAACTATGCCCAAAGGGCTATAAAACTGTGCATACCCCTTAACCCAGCCATACCACAACTATGTCTGTATCCCAAAGAGATCATAAAAACAGGAAAAGGACCCACATGTACAAAAATATTTGTAGCAGCTCTTTTTGTGGTGGCCAACAATTGGAAATTGAGGGGAGGTCTATCAATTGGAGAATAGCTGAACAAGTTCTGGTATGCGAATGTAATGGAATACTATTGTTCCATAAGAAACAATGAACAGGCAGACTTCAAAAAAACTTGGAAAAATTTACATGAACTGATGCTGAGTGAAGTGTGCAGAACCAGGAGAACACTGTACAAAGTAACAGTCACAATGTGCAATGACTAACTTTGATAGACTTGGCTCTTCTCAGCAATGCAAAGATCTAAAACAACTCCAAAAAACTCATGATGTAAATGCTATTCATGTGAAGAAAAAGAACTATGGAGTCTGAATGCAGATTGAAGCATACTATTTTCTCCCTCTCTTCTCTCTCGTGGTTTCTCTCATTGGTTCCAATTCTTCAATATGATTAAATGTGAAAATAGTCTCAAAATGAATGTATATGTAGAGCCTATAGCGGATTGTATGCTGTCTTGGGGTGGGGTATGGAGAGGGAAGGGGAGAAAAATTGGAACTCAAAAATCTTATGGAAATGAATGTTAAAAATTAAAAATAAATAATTAAATTTTTAAATTGTTTTTACATATAATCGAGTGAAAATAAAATACTAAATAAAAGAAGCTTAAAAAAGAAAAGTGTCCTAAATTTTCAAAGGAAAGATCAAATGGATTATAAGGAAGCTACTTATGGAGACAACTTGAGATGTGATATGGAAGCAGAGAGCTGCAATTCTGTGGTTTATAGGGCTTTGATCAGAGTTCTTAGGGAGAAAGGGAAAGAGAAATGGAGGAAGTTGGAGTTGTTTGTGAATATGGGGCTATGAAAACTCTTTGAAAAACACCATGAATATGAAACTCAATACATAAAAGTCTTCTTTAGAAGTGGAAAAATTTTTAAATGCAAATCCAATTTGATTTTCCAAAAGCAAGAATATAAAAATAGAAACAAGATCTTCAATTTTGCAACTATAAAAATATCCAGCATGGAATAAAGGAAAAGTCTAGGATCTAGTAAAATAAATAAATAAATGAAACTTTTAAAAAAGTAGAATTTTAAAGAAAGTTTTAGACTTCATTGTTAGAAGAGGAGAATAGCAAGATTTCTATACCTATGAAGTTGTAACCTATATGTAGAGAAATGCTTATTTCTATCTCGGGAAGTTAAAGTGATGTTTTTTCCCCAATAAAATTTTATTTTCAGTTCCAAATTTTCTTATGGATGTGAGGTAGTACCACAGAGTTGTTTTAATTTTCATTTCTCAACCTCGAAAGACTTACACGAACTGATGCAAAGGACATGAGATGTATGATGAAGAATATTGAATGTCTTAGCTACTCTCAGCAATACAGTGATCCAAGACAATCTCACATACTCTCTTTCACCAGAGAAAGAACTGATACTGTCTCAACACAGACTGAATTGTGCTATTTTTCACTTTCTTTCTCTCTTACTGTCTTTCTTTTTTTGTCTTCTTGTACAAGATGACTAATATGGAAGTGATTGTACATGTGCATAAACTTTTAAATTTCATGGAATCAGAATTACCCATTTTTTACCTCCTGTGTACCTCTCTGTATCATTTGGTCATGAAGTCTTTTCCCTTGTCCATAGATCTGACAGGTAATTCCTTTCATGCCGCAATGAATTTGCTTATGATATCACCCTTTATGTCTAAATCATGTACCCATTCACGGCTCATACAAATGGTACGTAAGATGAGATATTAGTCTACACCTACTTTCTGCCAGACTGCTTCCCAGTTTTCCTAACACCTATTGTGAAATAGTGAGTTCTTGTCCCAATAAGTGAGATCTTTTGGTTTATCAAAACTAGGTACTATATTCATTTGCTAATGTATATTGTACCCCTAATCTGTTTGACTAAAAAACTTTTTTCTCACCCAATAGCAATTATTTTTACAATTGCAGCTTTTTAATATAGTTTGAGATGAGGTACAGTTAAGGCTCTTTTCTTTTTTTTTTAATTCCCTTGATAATTTTGATCATTTGTTCCTCCAGATGGATTTTATCATTTTTTCTAGATCTATAACGTAGGTCTTGGGCAGTTTGTTTGGTATAGCACTGAATAAGTAAATTAAATAAGTAGCATTGTAATTTTGATATTGGCTTGACATACTTGCAAGCAATTACTATTTCTCCAATCAATCTTTGTGTATAGAGTATTTTTAATTGTGTTCATGAATTTACTGAATTGCATTGACAGGTAGAGTCTCAAGTATTTTAAACTATCTATAGTTATTTTAAATGGGATTTCTTTTTCTATATCTTCCTGCTGGATTTTGCTGGTAATAATCAGAAAATAGAACTATTTTGTATCCTACAACTTTGTTGAAGTTGTTAACTGTTTAAATTAATTTTTTGCTTGACTCTCTAGGATTCTTTAGGTAAACCAGCATATTATTTGGAAAAAGTGATACTTTGTGGGAGGTTAATTTGTTGATTTTCTAGATTTTTTAGTCACATTCAATTTGTTGATCTGCTCTTTCTCTTTTATTGACATAAGCATTTCTCATAAAGATAACTTTGGCTCCATCCTGTAAATTTTGGTATGTTGTCTCATAGTTGTCATTATCTTTTATGTAATTATTATTTCTATGATTTTTTCTTTGACCAGACATCCTTTAAGATTATTTAATTTCCAATTAGTTGTTAATTCTTGCTTCAATTGTCCTTTATTGGATTTATAACTTTATTGCACTGTGGTCAGGAAAATATGCATTTAATATTTCTGCTTTTTTGCATTTGTCAGATTTTTATGCCTTAATACTTGGTCAATTTTGTGAATGTGACATGCACAGCTGAGAAATAGGTATACTTCTTTCTATTTCCATTCATTTTTCTCCAGTGGTTTATCATATCTAACTTTTCTAAAATTTTATTAATTTCTTTAACTTCTTTCTTGTTTATCTTATATTTAAATCTATCTACATCTAAAAACAGTAAATGGAGGTCCCTTGCTATTATAGTTTTACTATTTATTTCCTCGTGTAACTCATTTTTATTTTTTTATTAAGAATCTAAATGCTATGATATTTGATACATATGGGTTTGGTAATCATATTAATTCGATGTCTATGACACCTTTTAGCAAAACACAGTTTTCTATTTAATTAAGTTTATTTTTTGCTTTTGCTTTGTCAGAGATCATAACTGCTACCCCCTGGCTTTTCTATTTTAGCTGAAGCAAAATAGATTCTCTCTAGCTCCTTATTTTAATTCTATTGGTTTCTTTCTGTTTCAAGTGTGATTCTTGAATACAAAATAATGTTGGAGCCTGGTTTTGATTCATTCTGTTATTCTCTTTCATTTTGTGGGTGAATTTATCCTATTCACATTCTTAGTTATGATGGCTGTTTATTTCCCTCCATACTATATTATTCTCTTATACTTTTTCATATCTTTTTCATATGTCCCCTCTTGAAAAGTCTGCTCTACTTCTGACTTCTTTCTTCCTTAAATATAATATTCCTTATAGATTTCATTTTGTAGTTTCTTTCAGGATGCAACTGGTGGAGTCTTTCAATTTGCACTTCATCATTCTAAGATATCTATGTTCTTTTTTGTTCATGGCTTTTAGGTAGTCTAATTATTCTTAAAATATCTCTCCTTGATCTGTTTTCCAGGTCAGTTGTTTTTCCTATGAGACATTTAACATTTTCTTCTTTTCTTTAATCTTTTGACTTAGTTTTATTATTTCCTGATTTCTCATGGAGTCATTAGCTTCCATTTTGCCAATTCTAATTTTCAAAGAATTATTTTCTCCAGTAAGCTTTTCTATTTCCCCAAGATGCTAATTTTTTACTCATATCTTCTCCCATAGCTCTCATTTGGCTTAAAAAATTTTGTTTTGCTCTTTAGAAACAAACAAAAAAACCTTTTGTAGTAATTCTTGTTGGACTTCTTCCAACCTACATTTTTCTTTGAAGCTTTGCTTTTAGATGTTTTCAAGTCATTGCTTCCTGTGTTTGCATCTTGACCTTCTCTATCACCATAGTAGCTCCTTATAGTGAGGTTCTTTTATTTTTTTTCATTCTTCCAGCCTACTTCTTGACTTTAAACTTTACGTTAGTTCTGGATTGTGAATATTTTGGAGGCAGGGGTTGTCTGGCCTAAGTTTCTGTCCTTTTACATTTTTTCAGCTGCTTTCACAGCTGAGTCTATAAAGTCTGTAAGTTTTCAGTACTCTCAAAGTGGTGTGATCTGGGGAAAGGTCTGTTCACTGTCCTTCTGGACTAAGCTCTGCAAGTTTCTGGCCCAGTTTGGGGTCTGTAGTCTTGTGTATGGTTGAGAGTTTCACTAGACTGCTACTGAATTCAGTCCCTGTTAGCCTACTGAGAGGTTCTGCAGGTTCAGAGCAGCTGAACCGTTAGCTCCTCTTTGATCTTACTCTCCTGCCCTGGTTATTTCACTACAGGCTTATGTTAAAGGCTAAAAGCTAGAGCCAAATCCCCATGCTGCTCCTGAGATAAGAGCCATATATCTAAGGGTCTGAAATTTGTTCCTTGCTCTGTACACAGCTAGGATCCATACTAACAAATTTTCCCCTCCATCCTGGAGCTATGACCCAGAAATGAAAAATGAGTGATAGATCTGCCAAATGGCACCTGTTCCTGCACCTAATATGAATTCAGCAACCCCCTGGGATTTCTTTCTGCCCAGATGCTTGGGTTCTGTCTTGGCTCTTTTCTGTCCCTGATGCATGTGCTTCTGGCCAGTCCCTTCCTCCAGTGTCCACAGATTCTATCTCCCTAAGCTGCCCTGGACTGGAAAAAATTACTATGACTTTTTATGTTTTTGCTTCCCTGATCGAAATTCAGACTGTTGCATTTTGTAAGTCATGCTTCTTTTCACTTCACCATCTTATTCCACCCCTTAATTAAAGTTAGTTTTGAAGATTTCTCATGATTTCCAAGCTTTATTTCACAGATTTTTTCTATTCTTGTAGAAGTGGAAAAGTAGTTAGATATATGTAGCAAGACTTATAATTGAAAATTTTTAAATTTGGATTTACATTGGGTTTGATAAATGAATTGGGGAAAGTAATTCACTATAATTTATCAGTTCTCTAAATGGTAATTGCTGCTCTATTCTTGTCCCAAATGTAGACTGTCAAAATGGTTAGATGAATGGAATAAGTTTTCCATTTAAGATGTATTTGACTGCATTAATACTATTTGACTAGAAATAAGCTTGTATCTATGTTTTAAAACTACAATATTGTTTTAGATTTGTGTAAGGTTTATAATTGTGTTGTGATTTTGGGAAAATATAGAAGTGCTATTAATTTGTGGAATGATGACTATAGTCTAATTCATTTGTATCATTAGGAAGTTTACTCCTCTTTTGATCTGAATGCTGTGAAACTGTGAATTTGAGTTATCGCTCATTAGAAATTTTTATCTATAATGCAATGCCTTTCTGGTTAAAAGCTGTCTTAAGTATTCAAATGAGTATATTTCAGTTCATAAAAAGTAACAACTACTACAACAGCAACAATAACTTGGAGTTTGGGAAAATACAAAAGACCTTGGGAAGTTCATTACCTGTGAAATTCTACGAGAACTTGTGGATACTTTTGATATTTGACCTTGGCAAGGTCACAAAATCTTATCAGTTCCATGAAAGAAGCTGCAAGAATACATGTGAAAAATGAGATTGCAAATTCTAAAATGGAGACAGCTAGATATTGCAATGGATAGAGCACCAGACCTGGTGTCAGGAAGATCAATGTGGCTATGGGCAAGTCACTTAACACCATTTGCCTCAGTTCCTCATCTGTAAAATGAAGACACTCTGGAGAAGCAAAGCACCCCAGTACCTTTACCAAAAAAACTCCATGGACAACGTCCATGGGGTCATGTAGAATTGGACACGGCCAAATGACTGAACAACAACAACAAATTCTAAAATAATAAATTAGTTTCCAGGAGAACTAAGGTTTACACACATACACACACACACACACACACACACACACTTGCAAAAACACACACAATGAAAGAAGAGAGGGCTTGAAGTTTGCTGACATCACAGAAGAGATTGTATCAACAATCCAACTAGCAGCTGCTGTGAGGATGCAAAACCAACAACAACCAGCTGACAGAACACTGCAAGCCCAGGTCCTTTTGATCTCCTTTATTAAGGATAGCAACATTAAAGGGTTAACAATCTTACTTTACTCCAGTATACAAATATCATTTACTTAGTTCAGGGGAAAAAACCAGCACCCTGAATTACAGACCAAATACAATTCGTAGTTCAACATCTGAGTCTTCAGCCAGGGAGCTCATTACAACAGCTGGCCCAGAGTCATGTGCCACTCCTGCTGTGACTCAGAGCTCCGAGAGAGAATGCTAACCTCTGCGCTTATATATCCTGTTCAGGGACCAAGGGCCCTGACCTCACCCAGGCTGGCCATGGAAAAGTTCCCCCCCACCCAATATCACATTAGATACAAATCAATGAATCCCAATTGTCTCAGTGCTGAGAAATACAAAAACATCCCACTTTATCTGCCCCATTCCAGCAAAGGCCAGAATCATTAAAGGTCAACAGCAAAAAATCCCACCTTAATTACTATTACAGTGATTTATATGATGACTTGTCTAATTATACCTCAATTGGTATATATCAGAATTATATCTTTAAGTAAACTTTGAATTAAAACACCCCAGTTTAAAAGTACATTTCCAGGTTTTGAGAGAAACCCAAAATTTTGAGGACAAAACCAAAGTAGTCCTTAAGGGCAAATTTATATCTCTACACAAATTCATCAATAAAAGAGAGAAAGAACTGGTCAATGAACTGGGCATGCAACTAAAAAACTAGAAAACCAACTAATAATAAACTTCCAATTAAATACCAAAATAGAAATCCTGAAAATCAACAAAGAACAACAAAACTGAAAACCAAAAAATCTACATTAAAAAACAAGCAACTGATTTTTAAAATTTTTGACAGTTTTTTATTTTATTTTACCAGAACACAAATACAAAACAGAAAAAAAGAAACAAAAACATATCATAAATTTAAATACTGAAACTTAAATGTAGAGTAAGAAAGGGAAAAAAGCATGTCTTGTGCACAGCTGAACACAGGACAGGATTCAAAATATGTAACAATAAATCTTCCTTTCAAGAAAGCCTGTATGATAAATAATATACCTTGTGTTGAGAATTGTCCATCTTTTCTTTGCTTCCTTGTGTTTTCTTTTGTTCTATGCGGTGCACTTTTTAACTTTGTTCTTTTACCCGTCCCCCCAGAAGGCTACAATATAATTTAGATATGTTTCTTGATATATACATACACATACAGATATATATACATACACATATATATATATATATACATCCATGCATACATAGACATATATTTTCCCAAACATACTCTATGCTTCCTCTGTTTTTTTTTATATTTGTACATATCTTTTCTTTCCTATCCCTCTTGCCTTCTCTGCTTTACTTCTACCCACTGATTTTTTAACCAAAAAAAAATGAATAAGTAAACCATTAGCTAACTTGATTTATGAAGGATTAACAAATTAAGGTTATGGAATTAAAAATTAAAAACTGAATTCACAACCAATGAACAAGAAATATAATAAATTATTAGTAACTATTTTAATCAATTGGGTCAATAAAACTGACAAACTAAATGAAATGAATGCATACTTACAAAAATATAAAATGCTAAGATTAACAGAATAAGAAACAGAGTCCTTCAAGAGGGTGGCTGGAAAGAAGGGACTTAGGTGAGCTCTCCGCCAAGTCCCTCCAAAAACCTATAAAAAATGGCTCTGAACAAATTCTAGAACTGCAGAACCCACAAAATAGCAGAGGGAAGCAGGGCTCCAGCCCAGGACAGCCTGGATGGTTGCTGGGTGACATCTATCATGCATGGGGCTGGGAGTAGAGGGGAGCACAGCCCAGCATGGGCAGTGGCAGGACCAACCAGACCAGGAGCTGGGTGGAACAGGACATAGCACCCTGAATCAGTGAGCTGTGGCAGTTACCAGACTTCTGAACCCACATACACCAAAGACAACAGAGCAGGTTAGTGGGAAAAGCTGTGGGAAGTGAAAGGAGATTGTGGTTAGGCCACTGTTCCAGGGGCAGCAGAGGTGGTACAGCTACAGAACTACAGCTGCAGTTGTTTCTGGCCCCAGGCCCACCTGGTGGCAGGAATTAAGTTTCAGATCAGATCAGGATTGCAGATCCTGCTTAAGATCTGAGTCAGGTGCAGGTTGGTGGTTTTTGGGGAAGGAGAACTGCTGGTGTGGCAGAGCTTGCTGTGTAGAACTAGCTCTGAAAACAACAGCACATCCCCTCAAGCTTGGAACAAAGTATTCTTTACTCTATGAAAAACCCAAGGGTCAAGTAAGTTGGCAGGGAACGTGGCCAGGAAGCCAAAGCAGACTCAGATTCAGTCTCAGACTTTGGAATCTTTCTTTGGTGACAAAGAAGACCAAAACATATAGCCAGAAGAAGTCAACAAAGTCAAAAAGCCTACATCAAAAGCCTCCAAGAAAAACATGAACTGGTCTCAGGCCATAGAAGA
>JAQQSZ010015778.1:0-11187 GCA_028646595.1 Phalanger gymnotis | reverse complement strand
TTCTATATATTCTATATATTTCTATTCTAACGAATAGAAAACCAGCCAGGGCATAATTATCTGAGTTAAAGTCCTCCCTCTAACAAATACTGGCCGTGTGACCATGTGCAAGTCAATTAATCTTTGTACCCTAGGCAATTCTGTAACACCATAAGTTGCAGAGAAGGTGCCAGCTTGCATTAGAAGGAGTTTTCTCACCTAGGAGTTGATTTCTCTATGCCAATGAAATAAAAAGTAGGTTCTCTATCCCTAAAATATAGAAAAGTAGATTTGAGGATTAGAGAATTTAACTATCAGCTCACTCACTAGTACCCTCCTCTGAACTTCTGAATGTCCTAAGAGGACTTCACCCTGAGAAGGCCAAACCTACTTGAACTCATTCCTCGCTGATTAACAAACAACCTGCCATAACCTACCCACTACAGCGATTCTGAACTTCTAGTTATCATTATTCAAACCTTGTTTACTGTCCCCTACAAACTATTCCCGTATTTCCAGACCAAGTTTTCCTTCTCCCCTCCCCCACTGTGTGACACCGAAAACTACTTACTTACCCCTACTAAGTTGATTTTGTGGTTGTTGTCTGGTCATTCAGTTGTGTCCAACTGTTTGTGACCCTATGGACCACAGCATGCTATATCTTTCCATTTTGCACTCTCTTCTGAAGTCTAAGTTCATATTCATTGCTTCCACAACACTATTTATCCATCTCATCCTCTGCTATCTCCATCTCCTTTAGCCTTCAATCTTTCCCAACATCAGAGTCTTTTCCAATGAGTCTTGTCTTCTTATAATGTGGCCAAAGTATTTAAGCTTCAACTTCAGTATTTTTCCGTCCAATGAATAGTCCAAATTAATTTCTCTAAGTATTGACTGATTTGATCTCCTTACTGTTCAAGAAACTTTCAAAAGTCTCCTCAGACACCATAATTTGATAGTGTCCATTCTGTGGTGCTCAGATTTCTTTGTAGTTCAACTCTCACAGTCATACATTGCTACTGGAAAAACCATAGCATTGACTATGTGGACCTTTGTTGACAACATGGTATCTCTGCTTTTTAGTATGCAGTATAGTTTTGCCACTGGTTTCTTTCTTTGTCATTTCATATAATACAATAGGACACCATCACAGTCAAGACACAAGTTGTTCAACCATTCCCCAATTGAGGAGCATCCTCTCAATTTCCAATTCTTTGCCAATGCAAAAAGAGTTGCTGTAAATATTTTTGTATATGCATGCTCTTTTCCTCTTCCTTTGATCTTTTTGGGGTGGGGTACCTAGGAGAGGTATTGCAGGATCAAAGAATATAGGTCTTTGGGCATAGTTTCAAATTGCTCTCCAGATTGGCTGTATGAGTTCACAACTCTACCAACAGTGCATTAGTGTCCCTGTTTTCCCATCCAACATTTACTATTTTCCTTTTTTTGTCATATTAACCAATATGATAGGTGTGAGGTGGTACCTCAAAGTTGTTTCAACTTGCATTTCTCTAATCAATAGTGATTTAAACCATTTTTTCATATTATTATCGTGAGTTTTGGTTTCTTTGTCTGAAACCTGCCTGTTCATATCCTTTGATCATTTATAAATCAGGGAATTACTTGTATTTTTATACATTTAACTAAGATCACTATATATTTGTGAAATGAAGCTTTTGTCAGAGATGTTTGTTGCAAAAATTTTTTCTCCAGTTTTCTGCTTTCCTTTAATTTTGGTTACACTGGTTTTGTTTGTGGAAAAGCTTTGTTTTATGTAGTCAAAATTATTTATTTTACATTTTGCAATGCTCTCTATATTTTCTTTTGTCCTAAGTTCCTCTCTTATCCATAGCTCTGACAAATAAACTATTCCAAATAAACTAATTTTCTTATGCATCACCCTTTATGTGTAAATCATGTACCCATTTTGACCTTATCTTGGTATAATGTGAGATGTTGATCTATAGCTAGTTTCTGCCATACCATTTTCCAGTTTTCCCAGCAGTTTTTGTCAAATAATGAGTTTTTTATTCCAACAGCTGGATCTTTGGGTTTATCATATACTAGGTTACTGTTGTCATTTACTATAATGTAATGTGTACGTAATCTATTCTACTGATGCACCACTCTATTTACGAAATTGTTTTGATAATTACCATTTTATAATACAGTTTGTGATCTAGTATGGCCATGGGGTCTCTTCTAGTAACTTTTTATGAGTCCACAAAAGAGTTAAAAACCATTTCAAGCATAACTTCCCACAATATTCTATAATCTCGTTTGTGATATCTCTGATAAGTGAACACCTAGCCTTCTATTTAAACTCTTTCATTGATGGCAAGAGACTCACCCTTTCATAAGGCAACCTTTTTGGATGAATCATTGTTAGGAAGCGTAGGGATTGAACCCAAAATCTGCCTTTCTATAACTTCTATTCATTTGGTTCTAGTCCTGCCCTCTGAAGGCAATCTTATTTTCAACACGATGTTCCTTCAAATATTTGGATACCTATCATGTCCCCTAAATCTTACCTTCAATAGCAAAAAGTCATCAATTCCTTCAACTTTTTTTGCATGACTTGATTTTATCTCACAAGCATCCCGAGTCCCTCTTCTCAGTATAATCTAATCTTTTAGAGTTCCTCTTAAAATTTAGCACTCAGATCAGAACATGACACTTTAGATATCCGTTGGATGGTACAACATTACATTTTCATTTCCTCAGTGTACTTTAATGCCTCCCTAAAGATTGCATGGAGAAACATAGTTTAGTAGATGGCTGGTTGAACTTCAAGTCAGAAAGAACTGGGTTCAAGACCTGTTTCTGTTCTGGCTGTTTAGCCCTGGGAAATTCACTCAACCCCTCATTGTTCCATTTAGTTCACCAGGACTATACACTGAAGAAGAGTTTCTGAAACTTAGTATTGTTAGAGGGAGCTTCCTACTTTGATGAAATTGCTAATGTAGAACACAAACAAAAATATCAGTTATCCATTTAATAATCATATCAGATGGTTCACTTATATTGTACTTTTTGTCCCCTGAAACAACCAGTTCTACTTTATAGAAAACATTGTTGAGCTTGATCTCTCCACTAATTTCTGTAGTTGATTTAAATAAACCAAAAGTAAATGGAGAGCTTTATATATTTTTTCATTATTATTAACTATTTCAATAATTTCAGTCCAGTGTTTCAGACTGTTGAATTTTAAGTCAATTATACAATAAAGTAGCTATTTCCCTTTCTTTGGGTCATGCACCAATATGGTTAGCATGCTTTAAAAAAGACAAGTAGCAGATGCGAAAGCCAAACATGACAGGGCTGAGAAGAGAACCCTATGACATGCCAAAAAGATCATCCTCTAGTCTTTGGTCAAAACTCTTGGTTTGGTCCCTTAACAAATCAACTTAGTTATACTATAATTCAACCCAAATTTTTGTATCTTGCCATGAAAGCAATCATTATAGTCTGTCATAACAACTCCCCCTTCCCCACCAATAGCCTGATGAACTCTTTCTATATAACAAAATCAGAATGATGTTCCGCAGCTCCACCAGTATAATAAAACTATTCCACTTCCCCCCTTCAAAAAAAATAAAGAATACATATATTGGACATTACTTGATTTTTTTTTTACTAAATATGTGCTAATTTCTTGCAATCATTTTGATTTCTAATGTAGCAACATTCCTAGACTCACTCTTCCAAATCCCCTACTTCAACTAACGTGTCAAGTTCCCCAAAACATGGTTAGCTACTTCCCTCAGGACTCTAGGAGTAACCCTGAGTTTTTGAGGATGGAGGTATTTACTAGTATTATTACTCAGGAGCCATGGATATGTCCCTCTATCAGTTGATATAAATTAGCCAGTCAGATTTAATGAATTTTTAGAAATGGATATTTACCAAGGTAACATAGTAAGAACAGTTAATAAACCTTCTCCCCAAACAAGGGGCATGCTTACCCACAGTTATGTAAAATGTTCAGGGGGAAGTGGGCTCAAGTTTGAAAAGCACCTGTGGCAAAGTGGTAGCTCACAGCTCCTATTTTTTAGAAATCACTTTCTCCTCTTCATGGGGTCCTCATGAAGGTCAGCTTACATATGGTGTAACTTTTTCTAAGCTCCTTTCACATATACTGTTGCCAGTCAATGCTGTTAAGAGTGACATTGTTAGAGTGCCAGAGAAATCCAATGTTGTTTGACCCTTTATAGTTCACAAGGTCATCATCTGGTCTAAGGGGAGGAGGGAGAGGATAGAATCCCACTTCTCAAGTGATTTCATCTAAGTGATTTGGCTGAAGCTATTTCTATCACTGGGTTGACAACATTAGAACTGATTCCAATCTATCTCTCTTGCTGTTTTAACTCAAGCCCTACAAGGAATTACCAAATCTTTAGCCATTCTGAATTCACTTCCTGTGTACTGTTATTCCATTTTATACAGTGGCTTTATGGAAATATTTTGCTTCTTCCAGATTGATTAATTGTTTTAACAACTTGTTTAATGTCTTCGATTGACCATTTCAATGGCGGTGTTCTCTCTTGATAAAGGTTTTGGGGTGTAGAGTGTCTTGTTATTTACTTTAAGTAAGATGGAATGATTGAAATTGATTGATTCAATTAATCCTTGCCCTCAAATTAAGTTTCCACAAACCAACTGTTTAATTATCTCTTCTAGAATTTAGCCAGGGATCATTGTCAAGTTTTCCGCTCTATGATTTTGAATCGAATCGACCTTGTTTGGAAATTGAATGAAATGTTGATCTCTAATCTCTCAACAATTCTCCAGTTTTCCATCACTTGTCAGAAATTTCCACTAGAAGATCTTACAAACTTGCCTATAAAGTTTTTTGAATGCAATAACATCAGAAACCAGTGACTTTAACTCAATTAAATCAGCTAAGTGCTACCATTATTTCATCACTTATCTTGGGCTTGAATTCTCTTTCAAACCTGTTTACTCCTTTTGAATTTAAATATAATGTTCCTCAGAATAGAAAAGAGAAAATAAATTATGAGCTGAATAGTTCTGTTTCTTTCTGTTTCTCTGTTAACGTTATACCGTTTCATCTCTACTACAAGCAGCAATCTTTCTTCCTTTTTTCTCCAGAATTACTTAAAGAAGCCTTGTAAAAAAACAATTATATGTAGCATATTTGTTCATTCTGGCCTTTTGACCTGTTTATGTTATTTTTAGGATGGTAAGCTGCTTATTTGCATTTGTCTATGATAATTAGTCAGACTTTCATACTTTATAAATATCTTCTTAGACTTAGAGAGTTCTTTTTTGTTTACCTGTATGTTGGTCCCTTTTCATCCGCTTTAGAAGTAAACAGATTGTTAGAAATTCATTTTTTAAACATTCCCATCTCTCTTAAGCTATTTTTCCTTTCATAGTTTCAGATTATGAGATTAAATCTAACATTTCTATTTACTTTTGAAAATGGTTCCCTAAATTTTGTAAAAGTAAACCTGACTATGCATGGGAATCTATTCCTTGATTATCATAAACCTTGAGATAGTTACTTTCCTTGAGGCACCTACCCATTGCTTCTCTTTAATAAATTATTGCTAATAAGGAATGAATCAGAATTAAATTCATACTAGTTTTTCCCTGAAATTCAGTCCTTCCTTCGCCTTCTGACAAATGCAACTGCAAGTGAGAAAGGGCAGGAAGTAATTTGATGCTCCACTTTTAGAACAATGACACTTCCATTATATGTGTATGTACCAAAAGTCCTCTACCATGTCTACACCTTACCTCCATGCCAGTTTTGTTCTTGATATTAAGAAAACTTAAGCAGTTAGTTCCTTTCTCTCTCCCAGGGGTTCTTAGCACACAACCACAACCATTTCACTTCTATTTTGACCTCCTTTGATCTTTATTTAAATGCTCTCCTTTATCATCAGCCCCCTATAAGGTTAACGGCTTTCTAATCTCCAGAGTTCTATTTCCTGATCCTTTCTATGCAATCCATGTATTTGAACACATCTTCTTCCATATCTTTGCTATTGATTGAGTCTCATTCTACCAAGTATTGGTGATAGCTATGAAATATAGCTGCTAATGAAAAAAAATCAATAAAATAGAAATAATCATACCTAGTAGAGCTAATAAATGCTCTATATTTCTTAATTCTAATTACATTCTTGCATATATTATATACATAAATTACCTATAAACTATATTTATAGATAAATTTTAAAATAATTTTAAACTCAGAAACCAGTCTCCTAAGAACAACAACAAATGATATATTCAGGATGTAATCAGTTTATTTTTTCAGTTCTAACTTCTTAAAACAATATAGGAAGAAAAATTGCAGCCTCAGGGCAAACAAATATAAATAGGTCTGTCCTGCTTAGATCATTCTAATTTTATTGAATAAAAATGTACTCATGTTTCTTTTTGTAATTGCTAAAATATGTACAAAGCATCCTTTCTTTAGCTAAGTAATTTAGATAGATTTTGAAGTTAAATATTGAAAAGAAACTTTTCCTCTAAATGAAATTTGGGTTCTTCTTATCATTGTTATGGGAGAAGGAAGCATTTTTAAGGTGTTTATTTGTGCTTGGTATTGTGTTGGGCACTATAAAAATGTAATGTTTTTCTAAGGAAAAAATCATGAAAAATAGTTTGCTCAGTGTTTTGAGAAGAATGTTGACTAAATAAGCAGTGGAAGTTTTAACCATATTTCCCTTTCTATTCTCACTACAATAATGGAAAGTCTGTAGTTACAGTTTTAGTAATGTTTTCACGGATGGCACAATATGACTAGAATGGACTGACCTCATGGTCGGCATAGCATAGGCACAGACATCACTTAAATTTGTGGCCTAGTTTATTTCCTTAAAAGTAAAACTATAGGTTGAATAACTGCTAAGGTTCTATGCCTTTATATTTAGCTCAATTGTGGTTGGAATGAGCCTGACTTATGGTACAACTCAACACTGTTCCAAAAATAACAGGGAAGTGAAAAAAAAAATCTATTTTTTAAAACTTAAGTCATCTTCTCTCTCCCCTCCTGGAACACTGCCTTGTCATGGCAGAAGGGCTTGTGTAGCTCAATGAAACTATGAGCTATGCTGTGCAGGGTTACCCAAGATGGACTTGTAATAGTGGAAAATTCTGACAAAAGGTGATCCTCTGGAGAAGGGAATGGCAAACCATGCCAATATCTTTGCCAAGAAAACCCCAAGCCTAGTATTAAAATGACAAAATATATGAGACTGGAAGATGAAACACTCAGGTTGGAAGGTGTCCGATATGCTACTGGGGAGGATAACTACAAGCAACTCCAGCACTAATGAAGCAGCTGGGTCAAGGTGAAAGGAAGCTCAGCTGTGGATATATGTGGTGATGAAACACTGGCCTTTGGATTGGAAAAGATCAGTTTATGTTGCAATCCTAAAGAAAGGCAATGCCAAAGAGTGTTCAAATTACCAAACAACTGAGCTCATTTCACATGCCAGCAAGATTATGATTAGAAATTCTGCAAGCTAGGCTTCAGCAGTATGTGAACCAAGAATTACCAAAAGAGCAAACCGGGTTTTGAAGAGGCAGAGTACCTAGAGACCAAATTGCTAACATTCACTGAATTATGGAGAATGCAAGGGAGTTCAAGCAAAACCAATCAAAACAAAATAAAACATCAACTTCTTCTTCATTGACTACACCAGAGGTTCCCAAACTTATTTGGCCTACTGCCCCCTTTTCAAAAAAAACAACAAAAAACTATTCAGTGTCTTGGAAATCTACTTTCTTTAGCCCTTTAATGGCTTTCTATTTGAAATTCACACAATTTCAAAAAATAGAAAATATTTTTTTAAAAATAATACATCTTAAATTCAATAATTTATTGTAAATTTGTGTGTATTTCCTGCACCAAAATTTTGATGACACAATATTGCTTCATGTAACTGCATAGTATTGTAAACAACTCATTACATGCACATATTCCTGCTGATGCATGCTTGACTTCTGGACAATGCCGGACATGCTGGTTTGCTTAACACTTGTTTGTTAAGATCTTTTGGCAGACTTGAGCATTGATTGGTTATAACTTCATTTTGTGTGTTTATTATAATATAATCACTATGACTGTAACTTTGTTACATAACAGATGAAACATATATGAATGGCTTTTCAAAACTTTCTTATCCTCTCTTCTTTCCTTATGCTTCTTCCACTGCCCCCTTATTTTTATTCAACACCCTCCAATAACACTCGAAGCTACTACTGCTTCTCCTCCCCCGATCATTCTGGCACTCCCCAGGGAGCAGTATTGCCTACTTTGAGAACCTCTGGATTGCACTAAAGCCTTTGACTTGGCAAAAGATAATCTAGATCATCTTACTTGTCTCCTGAGGAACATTTATGCCAGCCAAGAAGCCACAATTAGAACCAAACATGGCACAACTGTTTATATTAAGATTGGAAAATGAGTATGACGAGGATGTATATTGTCACCTCATTTAACTTATATACAGAGTACATCATGTGAAATGCCAGGCTGGATGAATCAAAAGCCAGAATTAATGTTGTAGGAGAAATATCAACGATCTCAGGTATGTAGACAATACTACACTAAAGGCAGTAAGTGAAGATTTGAGATGTTGATGAGGGTGAAAGAGGAGGGTATAAAAGCTGATTTGAAGCTTAACAGAAAAAAAAAACTAAGATCATGGCAACTGGTTCCATCATTTCTTGTCAAATGGAGACAGAAGAAATGGAAGCAGTATCAGCTTTTTTATTCTTGTACTCAAAGATCTTTGCAGACAGCAACTATAGACATGAAATTAAAAGATGCTTGCCCCTTGGAAGGAAACCAATGACAAATCTGGACAGCATATTAAAAAATTAGAGACATCACTTTGCTCACAAAGGTTCACATAGTCAATGCTATGGTTTTTGCAGTAGCAATGTATGGCTGTGAGAGTTGTGAGAAATCTGAGTACTATGGAATGGAAGTTTTCAAACTGTGGTGCTTGAAGAGACTTTTTAAAGTCCTTTGGGCAGCAAGAAGATCAAATTGGTCATTATTTAAAGAAATTCATTTAGACTATTCATTGGAAGGACAAGTCCTGAAGCTGCAGCTTACCTGCTTTGGCCACTTAATGAGAAGACAGACTCATTGGAAAAGATTCTGATTCTGGGAAAGTTTGAAAGCAAAAGGTGATGCGGATGGCAAAGGATGAGACAGATAGATAATATCATGGAAGCAATGAACATGAGCTTGGACAAACTTGGTTTGTCCTCCTCAGAGTGAAGTGCCCTCAGGACATAAGGCAGCTCAGAGAGGGATACTGGTGAGTCATACTGAATAGCTACTATAAATCCTGTCTCTGTCTCTGTCTCTGTCTCTCCTGTCCATCTCTTTATCTATCTCTTATCACGCTCTCCTTGTTTCTGTACCTTTGTCTCTATTTTTCACTGTCTGTTTCTGTGTCTTTCTGCCTCTATTTTTCTGTCTCTTTCTCTTGCTCTCACCCTTTTTCTCTTTCATACTATTATTTCAAGCCAGGTTCAATCCATTTTTTACCTAAACTACAGAAAAAAGAAACCCTCATATTTTCTTTTTTGTTGTAATGAAGCTGTTGAAGTGTAAGGAAACTACTGGAGAACTAGATATGAAAAAATGGGGTTGATGTATGCATTTTTGCTTAGTCTGAGAGAGGGAAGGCCTCATAATATAAATTCAAATATCTGCAGTCAGGTGGTACAGGGGAGAGAGCTCTCATAGCCACTGCCTCAATTTTTTAACCTATAAAATAGGGATAATAATTGCGCCTGTCTCCCAGCATTATATGATTGTTAAATGAGATAATATTTGTAAAGAGCTTAATACAATGCCTGGAACATGGGTGAATAACCTTCAGCCTCCAGGCCACATGTGGCCTTCTAGGTACTCTGGAGCAGCCTTTTGACCAAGTCCAAGTTTTACAGAACAAATCCTTTTATTAAGGGGATTTGTTTTGTGAAGTTTGGATTCAGTCAAAGGGCTGCACTTGAGGAACTACAGGGCCACATATGGCCTTGAGGCTGCAGGTTCCCTACCCCTGACCTGGAATATAGAAGTGCTATATAAATCCTTATGCCTTTTCCCTTCCTGTCACCATTAAAGTCTGTCAGAAGTCATCCCTTTAAGACAGAGGGATGGGGGGTGCACTTACTGAAAGAGTATGGGTGATGAGACTCTGGGCAAGCCATTGAAATAATCTGCCCCTCCCTCCCTGGCTTTGTTAACCCAGACCGTTATTGGTGCTTCTCTGGTTATGGAGACTCTTTTCAAGGCTACAACGGAGGCAGTTCTCTCAAATTGTCCAGAGGATGTTGAGCTCTTGCATAAATTCGTAGCTCCTGGTCAAAAGGACAAGCTTGAACAAATGCTGAAAAATAAGTTTTTAATAATTTTCTATACAGAAGCCATGGAAATCTTAAAGAAGGCATCTCAGAATTTCACGTTCACCCCCAAGTGGTGTGTTGATCTGCAAACTGAACATGAAAATTACTTGGTGGAGTACTGTGGCAATATTCCAGTATTTGTTATTAACTATCCCTTTGATCTCAAGCCTTTCTACATGCGGGATAATGAAGATGAACCTCAGCGTACGGTCGCTACTGTTGATCTTTTAGTGCCTGGAGTTGGAGAGCTCTTTGGAGGAAGCCTGAGAGAAGAACGTTTCCATTTACTACAACAGCGGTTAGCAAGACTAGGACTGACAGACACCTACCAATGGTATTTGGATCTTCATCGGTTTGGTTCTGTGCCACATGGAGGCTTTGAAATGGGATTTGAATGGAATCTACAACGCATCTTGGGAGTTGACAACTTTCCAAGGTTTTCTCATTCATGTCTTTTGTAGCAAATTTTAAAATAATATTATATATAAAACTCATGCCTGCAAAAAAAAAAGGCAGAGGGATAGGGATTCTGCAGCAATTAAACCTTAAACAGTGGCTGAACCAAACATAAAACCATTTTTTTCCTGAAACCTGAAAAATTCACATTTTAAAGGTTTCATATATTTATTTGCTTTTCTAGATAGTTTGATAACATCCTTTTATTATGACAAAATAATACTTTGATTTTTAGAGTTCATGCAATGTCTTTACTAATTTTTAGTTTATTTATTTAATAAATGAGACATTATGACCATTACAATTGCCAGAGTAGGAAAGAAAACTCCCTCACCTCAAGCAAAA
>JAQQSZ010015777.1:0-11188 GCA_028646595.1 Phalanger gymnotis | reverse complement strand
TGTATGTTATTCCCTCTTCAGGTCAATTCCAATGAGAGCAAGATTCACTCATTCCCCCTTACCTGGCCCCTCTTCCCTCCCAACAGAAATGCTATTTCTTGCCACTTTTATGCAAGATAATTTACCCCATCTTATCTCTCCCTTTCTCCCTCTCTCAATATATTCCTCTCTCATCCCTTAACTTGATTTTTTTTAGATATTGTCCCTTCATATTCAACTCACCCTGTGTCCTCTGTCTATGTGTGTGTATGTGTGTGTGTTTGTGTGTGTGTATTCCTTTCAGCTACCCTAATACTGAGGTCTCGTGAATTATACACATCATCTTTCCATGTTGGAATGTAAACAAAACAGTTCAACTTTAGTAAATCCTTTATGATTTCTCTTTCTTGTTTACCTTTTCATGCTTCTCTTGATTCTTGTGTTTGAAAGTCAAATTTTCTATTCAGCTCTGGTATTTTCACTGAGAAAGCTTGAAAGTCATCTATTTTATTGAAAATCCATATTTTGCCTTGGAGCATGATCCTCAGTTTTGCTGATTGGTGATTCTGGTTTTAATCCTAGCTCCATTGACCTATGGAATATCATATTCCAAGCCCTTCGATCCCTTAATGTAGAAGCTGCTAGATTGTGTGTTATTCTTATTGTGTTTCCACAATAATCAAATTGTTTCTTTTTGACTGCTTGCGTTATTTTATCCTTGATCTGGGAGCTCTGGAATTTGGTGACAATATTCCTAGGACTTTTCTTTTGGGGAACTTTTTCAGGAGGTGATAGGTGGATTCTTTCCATTTCTATTTTACCCTCTGGCTCTAGAATATCAGGGCAGTTCTCCTTGATAATTTCTTGAAAGATGATATCTAGGCTCTTTTTTGATCATGGCTTTCAGGTAGTCCAATAATTTCTAAATTATCTCTCCTGGATCTATTTTCCAGGTCAGTGGTTTTTCCAATGAGATATCTCACATTGTCTTCCATTTTTTCATTCCTTTGGTTCTGTTTTATGTTATCTTGATTTCTCATCAAGTCACTGGCTTCCACTTGCTCCAATCTAATTTTTGAGGAGTATTTTCTTCAGTGGTCTTTTGGACCTCCTTTTCCATTTGGCTAATTCTGCCTTTCAAAGTGTTCTTCTCCTCATTGGCTTTTTGGAGCTCTTTTGCCATTGGAGTTAGTCTATTTTTTAAGCTGTTGTTTTCTTCAGTATTTTTTTGGTCTCTTTTAGCAAGTCATTGACTTGTTTTTCATGGTTTTCTCACATAACTCTCATTTCTCTTTCTAATTTTTCCTCTACTTCTCTTACTTGCTTTCCAAATACTTTTTGAGCTCTTCCATGGCCTGAGACCAGTTCATGTTTTTCTTGGAGGCTTTTGACATAGGCTCTTTGACTTTGTTGACTTCTTCTGGTTGTATGTTTTGGTCTTCTTTGTCACCAAAGAAAAACTCCAAAGTCTGAGTCTGAATCTGAGTCTGTTTTTGCTGCCTGTTCATGTTCCCTGCCAACTACTTGACCCTTGAGTTTTTTGTTGGGGTATGACTGCTTGTAGAGTAGAGAGTACTTTGTTTCAAGCTTGAGGGGCTGCACTGTTGTTTTCAGAGCTATTTCTCACAGCAAGCTCCGCCACACCAGTGCTCCTCCTCCCCCAACAACCCCTAACCTGGACTAGACTCAGATCTTAAGCAGGCTCTGCACTCCTGCTCTGATCTGCCACTTAATTCCTCCCACCAGGCCTGGGACCTGAAGCAATTGCAACTGTAATTCTGTAGTTGCACCACCTCCACTGCCCCTGGGGCAGTGGCCGAACCATGAACTCCTTTCACTCTGTCCCCTGCAGCTTTTCCCACTAACCTTCTCTATTGTCTTTGGTGTTTGTGGGTTGAGAAGCCTGGCAACTGCCACATCTCACTGATTCAGAGTTCTAGGGCCTGTTCTGCCCAGCTCTCGGTCTGGTTGGTCCACGCACCCCATGCGGGGCTCTGCTCTGCTCCACTCCCAGTTCCATGCACAATAGACCTTATTCCAAGACCATCCAGGCTGTCCTGGGCTGGAGCTCAGCTTCCCTCTGCT
This sequence comes from Phalanger gymnotis, assembly GCA_028646595.1. Classification (NCBI taxonomy): domain Eukaryota; kingdom Metazoa; phylum Chordata; class Mammalia; order Diprotodontia; family Phalangeridae; genus Phalanger; species Phalanger gymnotis. Next base: position 9,124 of record JAQQSZ010015777.1, on the reverse strand, counting down.
ATTTCATGGGTTCTGCAATTCTATAATTTGTTCAGAGCTATTTTTATGTGTGTGTGGAGGGACCTGGGAGGGGAGCTCATGCAAGTCCCTGCTTTCCAGCCGTCATCTTGGCTCCACCCCAGCTTGTTTCTTTTTTATGGTGTTATTTCACACTCAAACTGCCCAGCATACTTAAATCTCTTGTTTAAGAAAGTATGCATGAGTATAGGTGCAAAGCTTCCATGTAATCCATAAGACTTTGGTAGCTTTAATTTGTTACTCCTAAACCTTGTTTTCCAGAATTTATTTTGCCATTATCCCTATTTCTACCTTCACTAAAAAATAATAATATTGGATAATGGCAAGATTGTAGAATTTTTCTTCTTCCTCATCTATCATAAGAGATGTAAACACACATTTCAGTTATGTGCATTGTTGGCTTTTTGCAAATATTTATCATGGACTCTTTAATACAAGATAAGAAAGTATTCTTAAATGATGCTTTCTTATAGTTTTTAGCCAGTCATTTCTGTAGTACCGACGGAATGTTGGTACTTTCAACCCCTCAGTGCCATGGGCCAGAGGCCCAGCTCTGATTTCCCCACCCCTCACTTCATATCTCCTTCCTACTTCTTTCTCCCTCCTCTTTTAAATAAGCCTCTGTGTACAGGTTTTCAGTGTTTTCACATTGGCCTGCTTCCTGTCATCAAAGAAAAAAGTAATCTGATAAGTTAATTCTCATTCCGTGTTCTGTTATTTTTTTTCCCCTCATAGAAGAAATTACTCTTTTTAAAATGTGCTCCAAAAATTCAATAGTGATGGCTATGTAATGATGAATGTCCTTCTTCTTCCCATGGTTTTACTGCCAGCACCTACATGAGGAGGGTAATTTCAGAGAGTGGTCTTCACAATATCCCTCAAATCAGATTATGTGAGAAACAACCTGCTCTACTTACATGCTAGTCTGGCACAATAAACTCTTGCAGACATGGACATAAATATAGAATGATATTAATAAGAGTGAAAACACCTGCAAGAACATAATAGCGGAAGAGGAAGAGATGGTTATACAAGGGTTTCTGGTTTATTGAAATCAACCTTTCCATCATTTATTGAAGAGATGAATTATAAGCACAGTTTAAAAAACAAAGGTTTAAAGGACACAAACACATTGTTGCCTCTGCAGTTATTTCAATGAGACTAGAATTTTTAGCATGGTTTAGGAAGCCTATTATCAATGGGGATAGAGATTAATCTATACCCTCTCCCAATTATAATTAATGATAACTGCGTCTCTTTAATTTTCTGGCACTGTCTGCTATAAAAAAATGTTTCAAATAATTAAGAATGAATGACAACAAAAGAAAGTATTCTTCATATCCCTTTTTAAATCTTCCAATTAGAAAAAGTCTTTCTAAATTGCACTTTGATAAACCAGAACTTTTCCCATTTTTATTGTGGTCGCTTTTGTTCGTCCATGTTTATGATATCTCTTTGTTGAAGGCATGACAAATAATACTTCAGTATCTTTGTATACCATATTACACAAAATGTTAATAGATGTACTAGATAGGATTAAAATTCAAACTTCAGAAAACATTTTAGGTTTTTGCACAGGCACTATTAACATCTTAAGCTTGATTTTATATATTTTGGTAAGGAGAGTGTGATTTTAAAAATGTATTTTAATTGTTAATGTTAACTTTGTACATTTTATGGGCACTTACAACTATTCATTGTATAGTTTATGGGCATTTTAATGTGCTAGAATTTAACAATTATGTACATATGAAATAAAGAGAAATAAAGTTATTTCCTGTTAGATTTCAGAATTCTCTAAAATCTTGGCTTAAACAAAGAAAATTGACCAAAGAAATGATACTATATCTTTATATTTTTAAAATGCACTTCATTATTGGAAAGATATCTTGTCAAAAAGGCACACATGCATAATTGTATATCCAACAATGTAAATATCCTGATGAAATCTTTTGATTGAAGTGATATAATAAGTAATGATATAATAAAAGTGATACTATATAATAAAAAGTGATATTAAAAGTAATAAAATATAAAGTTAAAAATCCATTTTCTATTTTCTTTGGAATGCATGATTTGTAATACCCACCTAAACTTCCTGGAAGTCACATAGTATACTATTGACACAGTATGTGTTATTTGGTCTCCACTCATTTCGATTTTTTTCTTTTTATGTCATTAATGCCCCAAAATGTAGCTCCCAAATAGCTGCATTTATTTACTTAGGCACCACTGCTTCAAAATTCTCATGTGCTAAGAAGAGTGGGAGAAATAAATGAGGCATCATGATGATATACATAATAGTAACACATGTTTATAGTACATCTGCTATGTTCAGAATGCTGAGCTAGGCACTGAGACCTATAGAAATTTTAAATGAGTTATTTAAACTGCCCAATGTGGAGCTGATAACGTAGAAGAGAGAAAAGACATTAAAACACCTTAAATGTTTCAAACACATAGAAAGGGGAAAATTTAGAGCTGGAAAGAAGCTTAAAGGTCATCTAATCCAACCTCCCCCTAGCACTTTATAAATGAGGAAACTGAGGCCAATGCCCAAGAACAAAGTGGCAAATTTGGGAGTCAAACCCAGCTCCTCTGATTCCATATTTAAGACTCTCCCCATTGTACTACTCTTGTTCAATAAGTAGGCTTCATTAGGAAAGGAAGTTAGATGAAATAATACACACATACACACACACATACATACACACACACACACACACACACACACACACACACATTTTCTTTTAAAAATAGCCATAATTTCATCAGTATGGGCAATTCCTCCTAAGAAATGCACATATGTATGTATACACAGCATATATATATATATATATATGTCTGTATTGTATATAAGGGGCAGTTGGTGGCTCAGGAATAGAGTGCTGGGCTTGGAGTCAGAAAGACTCATCTTCCTGAGTTCAAATCTGGTCTCAAACACTTTGTAGCTATGTGACCCTGGGCAAGTCACTTAATCCTTTTTCCCTCATTTTCCTCATCTGTAAAACAAGCTAGAGAAGGAAATGACAAAACACTCTAGTATCTTGGCCAAGAAAACCTCAAATGCACTCACAAAGAGTCAGACATGACTGAAATAACTGAACAAATTGTATACACACATGTGTGCATGCATATACATATATACACAAGCATGTACTTTTTCTTCTATATTATATATGCTATGTGTTTATATATTATAGCCCAGGGGAGGGGAGGGGTCAGAATCTGCAGCCTCAAGGCCACACTTAGCCCCTAGATCTTCAAGCACAGCCTTTTTACTGAATCCAAACTTCAAAGGTTTTGTTCTGTGAAGTTTGGATTCAGTCAAAGGGCCACACTTGAGGAGTTAGAAGGCAATATGTGGCCTTGTAGCTGCAAGTTTTCTACCTTTGTAACAGCCCATAAACTATACAACTATATATATATTATGTGTCCGTATGTATACATATGTATATATAATATGAATGCAAATATGTAAAATATATTTGTATCATTTGATGATTTTGTTTTTTAAAAAGAGAAGTCATGAATTTCAAAAATCAAAATTACATATGAAAAAGCTTTTTCGAACAATTCCGTCATTAGAAAATGATATAATTTTAGGGCATTCTCCCCCAGGATTTTACTTTCTTCAGTTACTGCTCAGTCTCAAATTAATCATGGAGAGGAAAACTACCTTTCTTTATACCCTTCTCCCACAAAAAAAAAAATACATTGGGATGTGCAGAGTTTCTGAACAATTGATTCAGAACCAATTTGTAGAAAACAAATGCTATACCACCACTTAAATCAGAAAGCTCTCTCCATGTACTTTTGTCTAGACAGTCTATACCACTGGAATATAATATATTTGCTGCCCCTCAAGTGATTTATTAAATGCCAAATCCATACAACACAGGCACTAAAGCTTAAAGAATGGGGAGAACAACATGCCCAATGGACTTGTAATGGCTTATTTAGATTATATTAGCAGCTAGTTGTACACACTCTCAGTAAATAATACAGACCAATCAAAGAAGTTTCATTCAGATGGAGGTTTTAAAAATATCCATTGTATGAAGAAATTCACACAGTTGTGGTTAGTAGCATGGAAAAGGTACCCTTGAGGTTGTATGGAAGAATTCCATATCAGCAGAACAGAGCTGAAGGCCTGTTCTCTACAAAAATTTAAAGTAAATTAATTCAACCCATAACCTATGCTAAGATACACTTGAAAAAGAATTAAAACTTTGCTCTAAACCAGAAATAGAGTGTTTTTTCCTATTTGGCAGTGAATAATATATTTTCGCCATATACATTTTACAAAGAAAGGCAACCAACTTCTAGTGAATTTGACTAATTCTTTCACTTACTATGAATGCTCTCATTCAAAGGAAATTTCTTCTCTTGAATTCTACCAAACCAGCAAAAATAAAAGAGTTCTGGGAATACAAAAATGCAGTAGGGAATGGGGGAAAGAAACTGAAACTTAGAGAACACAAATGAAAAAATCCTTCACCCACATATACCCTGAACTAGTTTTCAGCATTCTCTTGATGGAGACGGTGTGATGAAGTGGAGGGAAGATTGTTAGGTGATTTTTAACAAATTCATTCGGTTTGTGGAAATGAAAAGTTGCAGGTATAACTTTGTGAATCTTAAGATGCTTTAACCTAGAACAATAGTAGTGTCCTAAACTTATTAAAAGCTTGTTGAATGAGTGGGAATGAATGAATGAATGGATGAATGAATGAATGAATGATAAATGAACAAATTATATCCATTAAACTAATCATAGCAACATTTCAGTGATGAAACTGACATTTATAGATGTTGCCAGCTACTACTAATTTATAATTCCTACCAGTAAATAGAGGCAATATGGATATAGTTGTCAAAAACAGGAAGAGTTAGATTTAAGTCTCATCTCTAATAACACATACTGATTTTATGACCCTAGGCAAGTCACTTAACCTTGAAGCCTCCTAGGCAACACTCTAGGTTACAAAGCAAGTGCTAATGTATTCTGGGAGATGGGGTTTCTGCATTAAGATTTCCCTTTATAAATGAAAATCTCAGGTGAGGTCCAAAAAGAACCTCCAAACTCAATAGTTTCATTAAACTTCATTATTATTGCTTTTTAAAAATAATATTTATTCACTCTAATTTGGGATATGTTACGATATTGGGATATGTTATTTTATTCTCCAAAAGAACACATTCCTTTTTGGAATTTGAAGAATTAAAGAAATCTCCCCCTAAGGGATATCATTTCCCTAGGTTACATATTTTAGTTTTTAAGCATTTTCATCCAGTATTTTCAACATAATATTTATCTTAAACACTATCTTAAGTTCTGCTGTTTTTCCCCTCCCTGTGAACATTTTTGAAAGTTGGGTAACTATGGAAAAGACTGGCACAAGCTGGAATGTGCCTCTCTCAAAGTTTCCCAATTGTACCACAGCCCATCAAACAGTGACCAAGAGCTGGTAATAAGTAGAAGTAGAACAGTTAAGTTCCTGAAACTTACTTAAGTCCATCATTTATTCCAAACTACTATTTATAAGCCACCATATTCCCCTGAAACAACCTCCCCTCCATTCCAGCCAGAATTAAACATGTGACATTATAACTTATAAGATGAAAGGATACTTACTTGGGATGATGATGATGATGATGATAGTAATAGCGAGATAATAGTTAACATTTATATAGTGTTTAACAGTTTGCAAAACACTGCATATTATCTCACTTGATCCTCACAATTCTATGAAGTAATTGGTACTATTATTACCATTTTGTAGATGGAGAGACTGAGGCTGAGAGCAGGTAGGTGACTTGCCCAGGGTTATACAGCTATTAAATGTCTGAATTTGATCTCAGATCTTCCTAACCTCAAGAGCAGCACTCTAGCCACTATGCAAATAGCACAGAATTAAAATAAGCAGCAAACACTCCATCACCAATTTCCTAAAACTACCTGCTTCCATTCTCCCGGTCTTGAAGATACAAAACCATTCTTTTCTACTACATAAATTAACTTCTTAGCATGCCAGATATGATGCAAGGATAGTGAACCAGCATTATATGTGCTGAGTTTCCGAGGAGCTCTTGGATTATAGCAGCTCCGGGCCACACTCCCAACATCAACAAAATCCATTTGGGATCAATGAGACCTTTCCTCCAGAAGGTGCTGCTTTTTAGGAGCTGGAAACTTAGTACACACGGCTCAGGTTCCTCTACCATTTCTCTCCTCCAGCTCTCTGATGCTTCTACTTCTAGATTCCCCCTTCCCTCCTCCATCCAACCTCTCCTTCTCTTATCTCCTCCTAATAGTTCTACCCCAGTGCTTATCACACCAGTAGTGCATATCATCCACTGCTCGGTGACATCCTTCTGGTGGATCTCACACATTGATACATCCTTTCTATAAAGGAAGCATGATGTAATTGACTTACAATTGGTAGAGACTTTAGAAAGATATAATAGGTGTGGATAGCCACAAATTTCTGGTAGCAACAGAAAGAAAATGTGGTGGCAGTGACATCCAATTAACTGCCCCAGGTACCAAGGTTTCATAGTAGAATAAAATAAAGTTTTGGGGATGTTTTTTTCTTTTGAGTGTCACAGTAACATATGCACAATCGCACTAGTCAACCTTTGTAATAATTCTATTGGCTATGTTGGTGTCTTTGACTGTGAGCTATAGACACTATCAAAAGTCTACTTTATTTGAATTTTTTCCATTATCTGCGCAGAGATACCATTTTTGATTGAAAGATGTAATATTTCTAACAGATTAATTTAGCTAGGTAATAAGAGCTGCTTTGTGATGTCAAAGAACTGGATTGGCTGAATTAGGTTGACACTGTGAAAAGGTATGGCCTGACTCATTCCCTATCATTCCTTCCTTATTAAAAGGTATATTTGGGAGGGAGAAGGGTGATCCTGGGCAATTACCATCATCCCACTTAAAGCAACAAAATGCTGTGCCATAATACCTTAATGGGGTAAGAACACATCTCAATTGTTCACTAGGTATGAACAAGGCCTGGAAACCTCTTTCATCAATCCACCCATCAAGGGAAAGTCCTTGATCTATTTAGATGTCTTTGCAAGCCATTGGAAAAACTGAAATGACTTTGCTCAGAAGGTTATTTTTAATTTGTTGACTTAGTCACACATTATAGTTCTTTAATAAAATAGCAGACCAGTTCAAATATCAAAGAATTGGAAGATCTGGAAGTGTAGTATTGGAGACCTCCAGCAAGCCCTGGGAAGTTGAGGGTGAAGAGAGAACCTCAGACAAAGCCTTGATATTGGAATCCTCTACCCTTTGCTGGAGAAGGACCTTGTGAACTCTGAAGGGTGAGATTTTGACTTTTTCATTGGCATCGTAGTAGTGCTTCCAGGACATCAGTTGCCAAGGACAGACTGGAAGTGATGAGGAAAGGCAGATTCAAGACTCAATGAGAAGTCCAGCAGACACACTACCATTATATCATGCCTAAGAGAAACATCTTGAGAAATCTAGAAAAAAGAACTTCCGAGAACTGTGAGTTATCCTCTTTTTACCCATGCTGTAAGGACTTTCCATAGATTAGTAGGTATTGATGGGAAAGTGTGTCATTGACTTTAGAGGAGGGGGGAAGATGAATGTTTTATCAACTATATGACCATATGGCCATACAGTGCCCTTTCAAAAAGATGATTATGTCCATAAAGGAGGGCAAATCCAAGCATGCTCTAAGTAATAAGCTCTTATTGGCTAGTCATTAGTCAGAGTTTGCTCCAAGAACTGGGTTCTCTTTGTCCAGAGTCCATTACACTCAAATAGACAAAGGGGAGAAATGAGGCAAATTAAGATGGAAGAAATTGTATGAATAACAGTGAGTCGGAAGGAATGAGAGATGAAAACCTCTCATCCTGACTGAAATAGAGGGCATATTTTTAAAAGTGGGAGAAAGAAACGATTAAGATTTTATGGCAGTGATAGTAGTGAGCCAGTGTGGCAGCTTGAGGAGGAAAGTGGCATGTTAAAAGCAATATTTTAGAAAGAATAATCTGACAGTGATGTGCACAACAGATTTGTGTGAGGAAAATGGAGGCAAGAAGATTGACTAAGAGACTCCTGATTTAATTTTGCTCTGAAATTATGAAGATTTAAACTAAGGAGGCAGCAGTGGTATAAATAAATAAATAGATAGATAAATGAATGAATGAATGAATGAATGAAAATTAAAAAGTAAAAATAAATTCAGGAAACATTTGGTTGAAAAAAATTGCTATCAGGTGGTACTATTGACAAGAAATAATATCTGCAAAGTTATCTGTAATTTGCATATTCTAAAAACCCCTCACAAAGTAAACATCTGACTTTCTCCTGTCAGACAAAACTGCAAAACATATAAACTTAAAACAAGCACAGGCAATTTTCACTTCCTTGATGCGCTGAATTTTTCTAATATGTCCATTCAATAGAGCCTAGTAACAAATAGATTTCAATTTTTTCTAATTCGATTTACTCATTTGGTACTTTTAGGTACTGAGACAACAATTTCTATCAACCCTGTATGACTTTATTCATCATTTCACCTTGCTAATACAAGATCACCATCTATTGGTGAAAGAGGGTAACTTCAGACCACAGCGAAGCTGTATGAGAACAGGAAAACATTAACTTTTAACCATTCTTTTCAACATCATTTCAATGAATAGATTCCAATTAACAATATGGACATCCGTATTAGGGCATCTAGGTAGCACAGTGGATAGAGTGTTGGACCTGAAGTCAGGGGGACTCATCTTGAATTCGAATCCAGACTCAGTCACTTACAAACTGTATGACCTTAGGTAAGTCACTTAACCCTATTTGCTTCAGTTTCCTCATATGTAAAATGAGCTGGAGAAGGAAATGGCAAACCACTCCATTATCTGCACCAAGAAAACTTCAAATGGAGTCACAAGTCAGACACAACTCAACAACAACAACATTTTGATCAAGGAATTTTAAAAAGCATTTTAAATTAAATTTCATTAGGGAAGGTTCATCTTTAAAATTAAAATCCCAATTTGGAACTAAAAAATAAAAGACAATTGAATTAAAAAATAAAATCTATTCCTA
>JAQQSZ010015776.1:0-11188 GCA_028646595.1 Phalanger gymnotis | reverse complement strand
AGAGGACCTGATTTTGTCTATATATATATATATCTCAATAGTTGTAAATTTCCATATTAAATAAAAAGATCTGTATATGTACAATGATGCAATCAATTCCTCAAGTGTCATACTAACCCTAAATACTGAATAAACAACAAATAAAAAATTCAAAAAAAAATTTCTTGTTAGTGAGACAGTCAATATTTTACCATCAATAGATTAGCCATATCTAAGATATATCTTGAATTCTATGACAGAAAAAGTATTCTTTGCTCCCCAGAAGACTACTAAATGAACAGAGGCTGTTGTCATGGCAAAACATTGAACTTTTTTGAAACAATGAAAATGACAATCAGGAATTGATCTTTTCTATCATTGAACTTTTAGCTGCCAGATAGAAGATAAATGGTCATTGTAGGTTCTTATCTTTTAAATAAGCAATGGGCTTAAAACCCAATGAAATGGAAATCAAAGGTAAGGGAATAAATACACTAAATATGACCAAAGAAAATGAAAAAAAAAAGCTGTGGTTTGATATCAGAAGAGAGCTGCAAAAGGAAAATACCCTGTGAAAGGAAGGAACTGATTGTGACCATGATAAGCATAGAGTGACTCTGATGGTACAAGCTTGTTCAACATGAAGAACAAAAGTGCAATTCATACGCCTGAATAAGCTAGCTAATCTTGTTAGGATATGCATTCATGTAAAATTAGTCTCTGCATCTCTCTCTGAAAGAAGCATTTAGACCTTTTTAATTTTTATAGCCTATGGCAGTAAAGGATTATAATCATTTAACAATCAGACTCTTTACAATTCAGATTTGTTCTGAAAGCTCATAGATTCAATGCTTCCAATTTAACAAGGCTTAAATTGAATTCATTTATTTTGCCACAGTACATCCTATACTGTAAATTTTACAATCCTGGAATAAGTTGTTATGTTAAAACTTTCTGACAGAGAGCTAACACACAAAGCTGTGTTAGCCATATTTCACTTTCTCTCACAAAAGAAAACAATAAAAAAATAGTAGTTAAGATAGCCTAATTACTAAAATGGTCACAACTGTTGATTGAACTTTTGACTTTTTTGTGGAGAGATTCAGAGTTTCCTATTTGGTCAACACTCATTTCAATATACTTGTTATAACATTTTTTTGTCCTATCATGTCTTGGATAAATTTATTTCAGACCAAAGTATGTCACAGAAAGTTAAAATAAAAATGATCAAGAGGTGCTAATTCCTTGTCTGAAATTATCATAGCCTCTAAGCAGTTTGTGAGTAAGCAGTCATCATAGTTAATGTTGGTAGAGGAAGTTTCTTAAAAACTAAAACTTGTGAATACTTTATAGCTACTTACTTATTTTATAGCTGCAGGACATATTCTTTTAAACAAACAGAACATAACTTTTATCCCCAGAACTTAGCACAGTGCCTGGCCCATGGTGGTTAGCTGATCAACTCTTGTTCATTATTTGAAAGGAGAAATTTCATTTCACTTTTCAAAAGCATTTTATAACTAAAAATTAAAGCTTAATCTTTTGAGAATGGAGTCATTTGCTATAGTTCTTGTCAGTTCCTGTCAAAGAGTTAGAGTTTAAAATAGAAGATCAATGACCAATAAATACATTTTCTTCATTAATAAAAATGAACCTACTGGCAAACTCAAATAATGACTGCATCTGAAAACACATGCAACATATCATACCTGCAGCACCCACACACCTTTCTATTAAGAAAAAAAATCTATTTTCTCTCCATCCTACCCCTGCAATGCCCAGAAAACCCACCCCAACAAATTTATTGTAACAAATATGCATAGTCAATCAAAAAATATTCCCCTCAATGGTAGTATATAAAAATATTTGTGTCTCATTCTACACCTTAAATCTGTCATGACTCTGTCACAGATAGCAAGTTTTATCATTAGTCCTCTGGGTAATAATCAATCATTGCATTGGTTATTATTCTTACAGGATTCAAAGTTACTTGGTTTTACAGTTTTGTTATTGTACAATTGTTCCTGGTTCTGATCGTTTCATTCTCTGTCAGTTTGTAAAAGTCCTCACAATTGTTCATTTTTATAATATTGATGTTAAAGCATAAAGTTTTCTCCTGGTTCTGCTTATTTTGCATCAGTTCATATAAGTCTTCCCAAAGCTTTTAAAAATCTATTTCTTCATTCCTTATGGCACAATAGTACTCCAACACAGTTATATACTACAATTCTTAATTTCCAAGTAGTTTTTTTTTTTTGCTACCACAAAATCAAGCAATGAAACCATCAGTCAATCAACACTTATTAAGCTCCTACTAAGAGCCAGGAAGTGTGCTAAGTGCTAGAGCACTGTTATAAAAAATGTTTGTATTAATGGGACTTTTTTTTTTCTTTCTTTTCATCTCTTTTGGGTATAGGCCTAGCAATGATACAGCTTGGTCAAAGGGTACTATGCATTGTGCAGTAACTTTTTTGTGGTTAATTTAAATTTCTTCATGTAGCTAAATGTTTAGAGCTCAACTCTGGGAAAAAATCCACAAAACATATATTTAACATTTATTGGCATTATTAACATATCCCCTATGCTTTTTTAAAAAATCAAACAATCAACAAAATAATAAATCAAGTCCTGATTTGTAGTTTATTTTTTATTTCTTGTTTTTAAGGTGTAAATGCTTACACTGAAAATTAGACAATCATCTCTCAAGGGCCAATTTCAGTTAACTCCAGAAGACTTCTAGCTATACTTTTGGTTCAATCACTGGTGTATCAACAATACACCAATGTGCCTGTTTTCCCAGCATCCCTCCAACTTTGGTCAGTGTGTGGTGTGTGGTGGAGTATCAGTATTGCTTTAATTTGAATTTCTCTAATTAGTAGCAATCTGTAGTATTTTTTCAGCATCCTTTCATCACTTATCCATCAGAGAATGACTTTGGTCTTATATTTTTATTTTAGCTGTCTATATATCTTGGATATCAGGAAATTATCAGAGACATCTCATGAACATTTTCCTACCCTTAAATCTATAGTTTCCCTTCTTGTCATAGTTTCCTTGATTTTATTTGTTGCAAAGTTTTTTTTTTAATTTAATGGGGTCAATATGATTGTCTCATGTTTTGTGATTGCCTCTATCTCTTGTATAGTTAAGAAATTATTCCCTAGTCATAAATGTAAAAATAACTTGATATGGTTCTCTTTTAATTTCTATATCTTATGAACTTGAAAATTTATTTATTTTATTTTTAATTTATAGAATAAAACAAGCTTTTCCATAACATAGTATAAAAATGATTGTACATGAAACTTCAAATCTATTATGTGCAATTTGCTATTCCTTTTAAATATATAATTATTTGCTGAAGATTACTCAGTAAATCTGCATCAGAGGTAGAAATTAAACCCAGATCAGCTGAACTCAGTGACTAGCTCTATAACCATTGGCAATGGCTTGTATACAATTGTATTGGTGAAAACTTAAAAGAATGATTTCTGTTACATGGTTCATGTTTATGAACATGTTAATTGTCATTAGGGCTTTTTTAAATATTAAGTTCTAAGTAGTATTGTTCTAACCTTATTAAAAATTATTTCCTTTCTCCAATGTTCAATAAGACTCACATAAATGTATACTTTTACTTACAATCCCTGTCATGCCAACCATTTCTGACAACCAATATTGTGCAATTTACCACCAGCTGGAAAGGCAGGGATGTCATTGTTTGAGCAGCCAACGCAAATGGCAATATTAGCCGGAAAAATAGTCTCCATAAAAACACATATATGCAATAGCCTTAATGAAGTTTATAAGAAAATCATTTCTACCTTCTTTACTAATGTACCTGAAGTCTGTATCAAACAAAAGTTGGTTGCTAAAAGCAGTTGCAGCAAATAATAGGTAAGGCATAAAAAGGAATAAGGTTATCAGCATTTGGAAAACACTTGCTAGGATGGCAAATAGCTGTGTGATCAACAATGGAGAGAGCGAAGCACATTATACTAACATACTGAGAAACACTCCAGATGTCAACAACAATAAAGCCGCAGCCATTCAGATAATAACAAATGCAACGATATACCCCAGTTTGCTTCTCAACTTAATCCTAGTTAGGGCTAAAGTCTGTCACTATTCTCTGCTTCACTGCAAATGACGAGAATGTTCTTTCATGCAATGTATTCTATTCTGAGGGGTTTACTACATGCATAATTGCCAGGATTCAGTTCCAGCTTACTAAACAAAATGCTATTGCTAAAAAAGAAAGTGTTTAACTGGATAGAAACTAGATGTCCTATTACCAACTTTTATTTCCGAAACTCATCTTGAAGGAGGAGGGGAGAGAGATATATTTATAAGAGAATATGTATTATATATACATATAAGTATGTATATAATATACATATATATTACATCATCACTTTAAAATATTTTAAACTATCCTAAGTAGTTTAAGAAAATTTTTCCTAAATGGAGTATTTTATTGGCAAAAAGAAAATGTTCAATACCAGTGCATTATATCGACAGATCTAACTGGGTTCAGATTCACATGATAAGCTCTCAATTATTCAGAAAGTTTGCAAAGCTTCAACCACAAATTCAGCTGTATGATTCTCATTATAGCTAACTGTCAGAACTAAAATGCTATATGCTGCTTAGAAGATATATCTGGACAAATATCTATAGTATCTAGTCATTTCCAAAATGATTTACATTTGCTTATTCAGCAATTTCATTTAATTGAAGATTTCTTTCTGAAAGCTTTCAAAAAAATAAGGCCATGTCCCAGATGAATATGCAGGCAGAGAAAGATGGAAGACTTTGTCCTAGCACCCTGCTACGTGCAGAGAAAATTGTTGCCAAGAACAAGATTGTGCAAACTTTAAATGGCTTTGATGTTAGCAATTGGCAGGAGAATTTCTAGATATGAACAGATTTGAGCAATGAAAATCAGCTAAGGAGTAAATGGTGCCCAAAGTAATGTTGCATTCAAAGGAAACTAGACATAGTTGACAAGGTATTTAGCAAGGAATATCAGCAACCAACTGAAAATTTTTGGCTTTCATTTTATTTAAGAGTACAGGAATATGAACAAATCTGAAGAATGGAGCATCTACTATTAAATATTCTTGACATCAAAAGGTACCCAGTGATGACAAATGCTCTGGTCCTGATGTAAGGTTACAAAAACCGGTAGAGATGATATAAAGAAACTATAGTTGATTTTAGGATTAACCCCCCCCCCCCGAAATACTACCACTTTTGTAGGAAATTACTAAGAAAGCCATATTTATGAAATTTTAAGTTCTCACACTATTACCCATCTTTGATGTCTTTCCCCATCCCTGTACTGCTATCTTTGTGGCTCATGTTGTTCTTACCCAGGGTTGCCTCTAAGGAATCTCCAAATATAACTCACATATGACTCATGTCTCAGTCCCCAAAAATGTGGGGGGAAAGTATAATTACTCAAGAGGAACACTACATACTCAGTTATGGGGCAGTCTTTATTACACCACACAGAAAAATGTTGAAAACACAAAAGAAAATCAATTCAATAGTAGGGAAACTGCCTCATTTCAGCTTGTCCCACTTAAAGCTAATTTTATGATATTGCAATGAGAGGTTGCCTGCTTTCCTCCCTCCTTTCCAAAAAGGAATGCACTTTATACCTTTCCACCAGAGCTGTTCTTTTGGTATAGCTCACACTTACAATGGAAGGTAAAGCTCAGCTCTTTTGCTCTCCCAGATCAAGACAGATTTCCTTGTTGCCACTTCAGACAGAAAAGGGCGAGGGCGGAAGAAATGTATTATCCTCTTCTTTCTCCAAGGAGTTGGGTGATCTTGAAAATGATGTTTCAAACTATAATGTGAGTTCTATTCAGGAATCCCCCTTCTCAAGCCAGAAGGCTGAATTCTAGGAATGGACTTCCAAGAACTGCCTCTGTTGTTTCTGGTAGGTTGGACTCCAGAGACCTAAAATTTGGGGTTGCTATCAAGGCAAAACCAAAGTTGGCACTAAACAGGACATCACCTTTCTTGCTAGAATGCTAGGTTATTACATCATGAAAATCCTTACCTCCTTCCTTTACCCCTCTATCTAGGAGGCTAAGATTCAGAAATTCTTTCTACTTGGCCACGTGGTTCTCTTCTGTTAAAGCTGGGCCAGAATATGTAGCTCAGCAACTCTCTTCTTAGGTCATGTGGTCTACAGCAAATGTAGTTATCATATTCCTCTGCCCTGAGGCACTCATTGCAGTTCTATGGTTTGGGGTTGGGGTGTGTAATCTCCATGCTCCAGGACCCAAGAAATGACCCTCCCCCTTGCCTGGATGCAAAGCTGCTCTTGGAACTGTTGTACTTACAATGTAACCCATCAGAAAGAGAAAGTAAAATTCCATTTAAAGTGAGAATAGAATGAAATAATTGAGATCTTACCTACCAAGATACACAAAAGAACTATATACTGTAACTACAAAACACTTTTGTAGAAATAAAGACAAAACTGTAGAGCTCTAGGCAGCTCTTCTGTCCTCCTACAACTACTTAGCAGTTGTTTTACCTGCTCATGCCTGGAAAGACTTCCTGGCCTACCTGGACTACCATTCCATTACACAACAGGCAACCTCTCTGGTACCCTATAACTACAAAACAGTTGCCTTGTTTATCCTTCCTCTATTCTAACCTTCTAGCAGCACACAGCTGTTTGATATCCAGGACTAACACTACATCAAAGGTGAACTCTTCTGGACAATAACACCCTAACTAAATCACCTAATTGGTGTTCTCTCTCATCCTGAACAAAATTGTTTTCAGAATTACTGCTGTTTAGGATAACTGGAAATCTGCTATGGTAAGGCCCTTTTCATTCCTGCCTCCCCCATTTTTTCATTATTTTCCTTGAGATTATTGATTTTTATTGCTTCAATATGAATTACATTACATTTATAGTTCTACAAAGTAATCTTTTGATAGTCCGATTGGTATGGAACTTAACAAGTAAAATAATTTACATATTACTGTAATTTTTTATTATATTGGTCCTGCTTATCAATGAACAATTAATATTTCTCCATTTATTTGGGTGTTGTCGTGGTTCATCCTTCCTTCTGGAAGAGGACCAATGACATCACAAGGGTGATGTCTTGACTTGCACATGAATTAGATTTAAGTGAGGCCAAGCTGCTGAAAGTCATCAGCCTTACTCTTTTCTCCAGAATCATTAAAGTTCAATGATAAGACAAAAGTCAAGATGACTGGAGATGGCTGAGGATGCAGTGGGTGACCTTGGTCTTATTAAATTAAGGGCTTTCCCAGATCTCAGTTTGTCTGAGGCCCAATGACTTAAGGCTAGGTAAGAATTGAGACAGAGGATGGCCTAATTTATCATCACAAAATAAACAATGAGCAACTGAGGCTTGGGCTGGGGGCTATTATTAAGCATTCACTAAAAGCCAAAGTGATTTGGGTTTAAAGGTTTAGTGAAGTAGACAAGCGGCTTTTTTTTAAGCTTGTTTTTTCCCAGCTATGTTTTAAGAAATCACAAAAGAAAATAGTGAGGACAAAAAAGCAAATTGTCCCAGATGTTTGATAAACAAAGAAATAAATAGTTTTTTTTAAAAAAAGTTAAAGTCAACAAGCTTTATTAAAGTTCTGTTATGTGAAAGGCACTGTGATAAATTTGTTGGGGACAAAAAGAAAAGCAAAAACAAAAGAATAAACAACAACAAAAAACAAATAAACAAACACCCAGCCCTTGCTCTAAAGGAGCTTATAGTCAAAATGAAGGGAAGAACTTAGAAATAAATTGTATGAAAAAGATATATACAAGCTAAATTGGAGAGAATGTTAGAGAGAACACACTGCATTTAACAAGGCCCAAGAAAGGCTTCTAGAAGAAAGGGGGACTTAAGCGGAGACTTGAAGGAAGCCAAGAGATAGAGATGAGGAAGGAGAGTATTCAATATATGGTAGAGCCAGTGAAAATGCCTCCAATAAGAAGGTGGGGTGCTATGTGAAAGAAACAATAGAGTCCAGGGCCACGGGATTACGGAATAGATGGGGAAGAGTAAAGTTTAAGAAGATGGGAAAAGTGGGAAGAGTTTATGTTATGAAAGGCTTTAAAAGCCAAACAAAATTTTATGTTTGATCCTGAGGGTAATAGGGAGCCACTGGAGTTTATTAGTTAGAAGTGTGACTTACATGTTTGGAAGAATAACTTGACAGTTGGATAGGTGAACTGAAGTAGGAAGAGACATGAAAGCTGTTGTAATAGCTCAGGCAGGAAGTGATGAGGGCCTGCTCCAGGGCGATGGCAGTCCCAAAGGAGAAAACGTGTACATGAGAGAAGGTAGAGTCGACAGGCTTTGATAAATGACTAAATATTTGGCATAAGAGTGAGGAATCAGAAATGATATCTAAGTCAGGAGTCTGGGTGACTGGGAGCATGGCTGTATCCTCAACAATAATAGAGAACAATCATGATTACAGAGAATACTGTGTACCTTGTGACAGAAAGATGATGGACTAATATGTGGAATAAGAATTGCATTTTTGGACACGAACAATGCTGGAATGAACATATTTTGCTTGTATATTTATGGGATACGACTTCCTTCTTTCCATTATATTGTGGGAAATAGGAGGGAGAAAAAAAATGAACACTTGATAATTGAAAAAAAAATTAAAACTGTTCTACTTTAGTTTTTTTTTCTCAGAAAAAAAGAAGCTTAAAACCTTAAAATCTTCATTTTATATAAGGTTGCATAAAGATTAGCTCCTTTCACAATATAACCTAACTAATACGAATTACAAAGACCCATGTTCCATGGAGCACTAAGGAGTTTGTAGGTCCATGTCTTCCACTAGAAGAAAACAAACAAAAGTCCTAAACAAAGACTCACCCTCTGCAAGTTTATCAAGTTAGTCAAGAACCTCTCCTAATCAGTCATCTATATTTTTAAAGTAGTAAATTAAGTAGATAATAATCAGAATGCTATGATACTTCCAGAGATTCTTCCAGTGCTTTGGTTTCTCACTGATACCCTGGTCTCCATATTGTTGTCACTTTCTCTTAAGTAAGATCAATATATTAAAAGTTATAGTGATTAAGTGGGTCAGGACATACACATATTTAGGCTACCTAAAAAATACTGAAGTTGAGTAAGACAATGAAGTTTAGTGGAAACAACAACACCAATAACGGCAAGACACCAGGTCAGTTAAAAGTTGTGTATAGTAGTCGTAATTCAGACACTAAATTCTAGGACCTTGACATATCACTTAACTTTGCTAGGCCTGACTCCCTGTGTGTAAAGTGTATCAAGTAATTCTTCTGCCTGCCTGCCTCACATGGTTATTGTGAGGAAATAAATAAAATTATGGGTGATTATTTGTTCTTTTGATGGAAGGTACCATGTTAAATTAAATTTTTTTTCTGATGGGAAATCTCTACCTTTTGTGACAACTATAAATCTAAGGTATTATCTAATTGACAATTTGGGAGACCCAAAAGTAAATATTCTTATTTTTAAGATGGAAAATTCTTATGATGGAATCTTTTTTTCTCTGGTAAAAAAAATTAACTAATTTTTCAGTATACACACTATAACTTAGTACGAACTGTGTCTCCAGAGTAACATAAATAGCCTTCCCATGTGCAGTTCCTCCCAGTTGTTAGGGCAGGCAAGTTATTACAGACTTATCCCTAGGCATATGCAATTTATACTATTTTTATAGAATTTAGTTGTCTTCTTCCTGTCAACAGCCACATCATTCCTATTTGGGGCAGAATGTAATTGTTTTCATCCAATCTCAATTATGATCTACGATCTATGTTTCCTTCTAATGTGCTGCTCAAATCTAGGATATAATAATGGAAAGTTTGCTAGTAGTTCAAGGAAGGAAATAATTTTAATAAATCTCTTAAGAGAGTTCTGTATGGGCTTAAATTTTTATCCTTACCTGTGCTACCTGACACTTAGAAGTTGATTATTTCAGATTCTTCTAAAGTTCTTGATAGGATCTGAGCTCTCTCCCAAGGTACAGTCACAGATTTCCTACTAACCCAAAGTTTTACGACATCTAAAACCAAAGTTGTTATCTACCTATGCAAATCAGACTCTTATCTTAACTTTCTTATTCCTGTCAGTCATCTCACCATTATTTTGGTTGTTTAGTCATGAACATTCATTGTCTTTCTAACAGTCCACCCCTCCAAATTTAGTTAGTTGTCGAGTCTTCTCATTTTGTTCTTCACAATATCTTGGTTGCTTCATTTTTCTGCTTTTCATTGATACTATAATGGCAGCAAATAAAGTGCTTATTACATCATGCATGGTAATAGTTTCTTCATCAGTTTCCTTGCCTCTTTCCTCTTTGTCCTCTAAATCTATCCTGTGACACTAAGATAGCCTGTTTATAATAATACTTAAATTATGTCACTTTCTTGCTCCCCAACTTTCATTGGTTCATCATTGCCTGCAGGAAAAAAGTTTAATATTCAATTTCTTCCATAATTTGGATCCAGCCTAATTTTCCAAAATTAATCCTAATACTTCCCTACATAAACCCTCTGTACTAGCCAAAAAATGCTTTGGTTTCTCCCTGATACCTCTAAATCCTCAAAAGCATTGATGGATTGTGTTGTGTTTGTCCTTTGTTTTTGAAGAGGACCATGGGATCAGGAAAATGATGACATAACTTGCAATTGACCTTGATTTGAATGAGGGAGGGCTCTGCAAGGTCACCAGCCTCACTTTCTCCTCCAGAGCCATCTGGATTCAGTGACCAGATATTCAAGAGGATGACTGGAGATGGCCCAGGATGCAATGGGAGACCCTGTCCCGTTTAGGCTAAGGCCTTTAAAGTTAGGTACTCATTTTGAGGGAGGTAACACACATTCAGTGAATAGGCCTCTTTAAGAAGTGAGTCAAGGGATGGCCCCTTTAATTAGAAAAAAGAAAAAAAATCAAGCTGAGAGGGGAAGACCCTCAGGGTTGCAGTTCCAAAGAGATATTCAACGGCCCAAAGTGCAGCCATTAAATGGAGCTTGGACAGGGATCTATTGTGGCCCAATCTATGAGTGAACTGGGTTTAAGGTTTTGCGAAAGAAAGGAAGAAAGAAAGAAAGAAAGAAAGAAAAAGAAAGAAAGAAAGAAAGAAAGAAAGAAAGAAAGAAAGAAAGAAAGAAAGAAAGAAAGAAAGAAAGAAAGAA
>JAQQSZ010015775.1:0-11188 GCA_028646595.1 Phalanger gymnotis | reverse complement strand
GTCTTTGTGACTCTAGACAAGTCATTTCACTAGAGTCCAAATGCACTCACAGATACTTTCTAGCTGTGTGACCCTGGAGCAGTCACTTCACTGCTGCCTGCCTCAGTTTCCTAATCTGTAAAACAGGGATAAAATTAGTATCTGCTACCCAGGGTTGTTTTGAGGAACAAATGGGATAATATTTGTAAACTGCCTGCCAAGTGCCTGGCGCTTAGTAGGTATCAGAAAAATGTTAAATACTACTATTACTATTATATTTTTTTATTCTTTTCCCATCTTTCCTCTTTGTTGTCTGCTTGAAGTTAGACAAATAATTTCACTTGTGTTCAAATCCAACCTCAGGTACTCTCTAGCTGTGTGACCCTGGGTCAGTCACATCCCCTCTGCCTGCCTGTTTCTCTATCTGCACGATGGAGACAATACTAGGCTCTACATCCCAGGGATGTAGAGACAAAATCTCTAAAGTGCCTAGAACGGTGGCTGGCACTTAGTAGACACTATAGAAATAGTAGTTGTTATCATCATAATAATGATAATAATAAAATTGTCTGTTATTATTATCATATCTTTGCTCCTTGTTATCTATGTGACTTTAGACAAGTCATTTCACTTGAGTTCAAATCAAGCCTCAGATACTTAGCTGTGTAACCCAAGAGCAGTCACTGCACACTTCCCTGCCTCAGTTTGTTCATCTGTACAATGGGATTAATATAAGTACCTATCTCTCAGGGTTGTTGTGAGGATCAAATGAATTAATATTTGTAAATTGCTTAGAACAAGGACTGGCACTTAGGAGGTGCCATGTAATGCTGGAGATTATTTTTTTCCTATAATTACCGTTGTTTTACTCTCCAGTCTTTGCTGCTTGCTGTCTGTGTGACATTGGACAAGTCATTTCACTTGAATTCATATCCAGTCACAGACACTTACTAACTGTGTGAACCTGGGCCAGTCACTTCTCATCTGCCTGCCTAAGTTTCTTCATCTGTATAATGGGATTGATATCAGTGCCTATCTCTTAAAATGGTATCTGTAAAGTCCTTAGAACAATGTCTGGCAGTTAGCAGGTGCTGTATAAAAGCTCGAGATTATTATTACTATTTTTATTATTATTGTTGTTTTCAGTAATCTCATCTGGTCACTTAACCTTTGCCTCCCTCAGTTTTCCAGTCTGTAAAATGGAATTCTTTTGTATCTATCTCTCAGGATTGTTGGGAGGATCAAATCTGATGATGTTTGTAAAGTCCTTAGAACAATGTCTAGCATTTAGTAGGTGCTTTATAAACATTACAATGAGCTTTCCTCTTTTTATTGTTGTTATTTGCAGTACCCAATTTTCCTTCTTGCTCTCTCTGTGCGGTTGGCTGAGTAATTTAGATAGTTTGAGTTAACATCCAGTCACAGACACTAACTAGTTGTGTGACCCTGGGCCAGTCATTTCACCTGTGCCTGCCTCAGGTTCTTCATCTGTATAATGGGATTCATGTCAGTATCTATCTATTAGGGGTCTTGTGAGACTCAAAACAGATAACAGTTTTAAAGTGCTTGGCACTGTGCCTGGCACTTAGTAGGTGCTTTGTAAATGTCACTTACTGTTATTACTATTTATTATTAGTAGTAGTATTGTCCCATCTTTGTTCCTTGTTATGTGTGTGACATTGGACAAGTCATTTCATCTGAGTCCAGTCCAATCACAGAAACTTACTAGCTATGTGACCTTGGGCCAGTCACTTCACATTTGCCTGCCTCAGTTTTTTCATCTGTATAATGGGATTGATATCTGTACCTATCTCTCAGGGTTGTTGTGAGGATCAAATGAATTAATATTTCTAAATTGCTTAGAACAATGTTTAGCACTTAATAGGTGCTGTCAAAGTGCTAGAGATTATTATTATTTTTTAATTATTGTTTTAGTTTTTAGTATCCAATCTTAGTGACTTCTGCCTGCCTCAGTTTCCTAGCCTGTAAAACAGAGATAATGCTAGTATCTGTCTCCCAGTGTTTTTTTGAGAATCACCTGAGGCATTCTTTGTAAAGTGCTTAGAATAGTGTCTGGCACATAGTAGGTGCTATGTGACTATTAGCTTTTATTATTATTTTTATTACTATCACTATTTTTATAATTATTTTCTCATCTTTGCTCCATGGTGTGACATGGGATGAGTAATTTCACTTGAGTCTAAATCCTGTCATGGACTCTTCCTAGCTGTGTGACCCTGGGCCAGTCACTTCACCTGTGTCTGCCTCAGGTTCTTCATCTGTATAATGGGATTCATATCAGTATCTTTCTATTAGGGTTGTTGGGAGGATAAAAGCAGACAACAGTTGCAAAGTGCTTGGCACAGTGCCTGGCACTTAGTAGGTGCTTTGTAAATGTGAGTTACTATTATTACTATTTTTTATGATTATCGTCCCATCTTTGCTCCTTGCTCTCTGTGTGACTTTGGACAAGTCATTTCACTTGAGTTCAAATCCAGTCACAGACACTTCCTAGCTGTGTGACCCTGGGCCAGTCACTTCACCTTTGCCTGCCTCAGTTTCCTCATCTGTATAATGGGATTAATATCAGTACCTATCTCTCAGGATTGTTGTAAGGATCAAATGAATTAATATTTGTGAATGGCTTAGAATAATGACTGGCGCTTAGTAGGTACTATATAAACATTATGATTATTATTATTTTGTTGTTGTTGTTGTTGTTTCTTTTAGCACCCAGCTTTTCTTCTTGCTCTCTGTGTGAGGTTGGACAAGTAATTGAGATAGTTTGAGTTGAAATCCAGCCATAGATACTTACTAGCTCTGTGGCCCTGGGCCAGTCACTTCACCTCGGCCTGCCTCAGTTTCCTCATCTATACAATGGGCTGAGTTAATATTTGTATCCATGTCTCACGGTGGTTGTGAAGATCAAATGAGATAATATTTGTGAAGGCCTCAGCACAATGCCTGGTGCTTAGTAGGTGCTATAAAATGTTATCTCTCCTTATTAATAATTTCATGAGTATTGTTTTTAGTATCCAGTCTTTCCTCCTTGCTCTCTGTGTGAGGTTGGATGAGTCTTTTCACTTGAGTTCAAATCCAGTCACAGACACTCACTAGCTGTGTGACCCTGGGCCAGTCACTTCACCTCTGCCTGCCTCAGTGTTCTAGTCTGTAAAATGGGATTCATGTCTGTACCTATCTCTGAGGGTTGTTGTGAGGATTAAATGAAATGGTAAAGTGCTTAAAACAATGTCTAGCACTCAGTAGGTGCTGTATAAATTTTAGTGATTGTCATTACCATTTTTATTTTTACTGTACTCTTTAGTATTCAAATTTTAATCACTTGACCTCTGCTTACCTCAGTTTCCCCATCTATAATGGAAGAACAATGTCAGCATCTGTCTCCCAGGGTTGTTTGGAGAATCACCTGAAGCATTATTTGTGAAGTGCTTAGAACAGTGTCTGGCACATAGTAGGTGCTATGTGACTTTAAGCTGTCATTATTATTATTATGACCATTACTATTTTTATAATTATTATCTCATCTTTGTTCCATGGTGTGACATGGGATGAGTAATTTCACTTGAGTCTAAATCCAGTCATGGACTCTTCCTAGCTGTGTGACCCTGGGCCAGTCACTTTACCTGTGTCTGCCTCAGGTTCTTCATCTGTGTAATGGGATTCATATCAGTATCTATCTATGGGGGTTGTTGTGAAGATCAAAGTAGACAACATTTGTAAAGTCATTGGCCCAGTGTATGTCACTTAGTAGGTTCTTTGTAAATGAGAATTATGATTATGATTATTATTATTATTATCCCATCTTTGATCTTATTATGTGTGTGACATTGGAAAAGTCATTTCATCTGAGTTCAAATCCAGTCACAGACACTTCCTACCTGTGTGACCCTGGACCAGTCACTTCACCTGTGCCTGCCTCAGTTTCTTTATCTGTGTAATGGGATTAATATCAGTACCTATCTCTCAGGGTTGTTGTGAAGATCAAATGATTTAATATTTGTAAATTTCTTATAACAATGCCTGGCGCTTAGTAGGTGCTATAGAAAAGCTTGAGATTATTATTACTATTTTTATTGTTGTTGTTGTTTTTAGATTGGTCCAGATTGGACCAATCCAATCTGGTCACTTAACCTGTGCCTGCCTCAGTTTCCCAGTCTGTAAAATGGGATTCATATCAGTACCTATCTATTAGGGTTGTTGTGAAGATCAAAGCAGATAACAGTCATAAAGTGTTTGCCATTGTCTGGCACTTAGTAGGTTCTTTGTGAACATTAGTTACTATTATTGCTATTTATTATTATTATTATTATTATTATTATTATTATTATTGTCCCATCTTTGCTCCTTGTTATGTGTGTGACATTGGACATGTCATTTCATCTGAATCCCATCCAGTCATAGACACTTACTAGCTGTGTGACCTTAGGCCAGTCCTTTCACCTCTGCCTGACTCAGTTTTTTTATTTGTAAAATGGGATTAATATCTATACCTATCTCTGAGAGTTTTTGTGAGTTAATATTTGTAAATTGCCTAGAACAATGTTTAGCACTTAGTAGTTGCTGTCAAAATGCTAGAGGTTATTATTATTTTTAATTATTGTTTCAGTTTTCAGTATCCAATCTTTAGTGACTTCTGCCTGCCTCAGTTTCCTAGCCTCTAAAACAGAGATAATGTTAGTATCTGTCTCCCAGTGTTGTTTTGAGAATCACCTGAGGCATTCTTTGTAAAGTGCTTAAAATAGTGTCTGGCACATAGTAGGTGCTATGTGACTGTTAGCTACTATTATTATTATTACCATTACTATTTTATAATTATTATCTCATCTTTGCTCCATGGTGTGACATGGAATGAATAATTTCACTTGAGTCCAAGTCCAGTCATGGACTCTTCCTAGCTGTGTGACCCTGAGCCAGTCACTTTACCTGTGTCTGTCTCAAGTTCTTTATCTGTGTAATGGGATTCATATCAGTATCTATCTCTGAAGGTTGTTGTGAAGATCAAAGCAGACAACATTTGTAAAGTCATTGGCGCAGTGCATGGCACTTAGTAGGTTCTTTGTAAATAAGAATTATTGTTATTATTATTATTATTGTCCCATCTTTGATCTTATTATGTGTGTGACATTGGAAAAGTCAATTCATCTGAGTTCAAATCCAGTCACAGAAACTTAATGGTTGTGTGACCCTGGACCAGTCATTTCATCTGTGCCTGCCTCAGTTTCTTTATCTGTATAATGGGATTAATATTTGTGCCTATCTCTCAGAGTTGTTGTGAGGATCAAATGAATTAGTATTTGTAAATTGCTTAGAACGATGTTTAGCACTTAGTAGGTGCTGTCAAAATGCTAGAGATTATTATTATTTTTAATTATTGTTTCAGTTTTCAGTATCCAATCTTTAGTGACTTCTGCCTGCCTCAGTTTCCTAGCCTGTAAAACAGAGATAATGTTAGTACCTGTCTCCCAGTGTTGTTTTGAGAATCACCTGAGGCATTCTTTGTAAAATGCTTAGAATAGCGTCTGGCACATAGTAGGTGCTATGTGACTGTTAGCTTTTATTATTATTATTATTACTATTACTATTTTTACAATTATTATCTCATCTTTGTTCCATGGAGTAATATTGGACAAGTAATTTCACCTGAGTTCAAATCCAGTCACAGACCCTTACTAGCTGTGTGACCCTGGGCCAGTCACTTCACCTATGCCTGCCTCAGTTTCTTCATCTGTATAATGGGATTAATATCAATATCTTTCTATTACGGTTATTGTGAATATCAAAGCAGACAACATTTGTAAAGTGCTTGGCATAGTGCCTGGCACTTAGTAGGTGCTATAGAGATGTTAGCGATCATTACCACTTTTATTATTATCATTATTATTATTGTTTTCCCATCTTTGCTTCTTCTCATCTGTGAAATGGGTGTAATATTTGTACCTCTCAGGGCTTTTGATAGAATCAAAGGAGATAATATTTGCAAAGTGCTTAGAACAATGGCTGGCACTTAGTAGGTGCTATGTAAGTATTAGCGATTATTATTACTCTTTCATCGTTCTTGTTGTTTTCATTCTGTAATCTTTGCTCCTTGCTCTCTGTGTGACGTTGGACAAGTCGTTTCACTTGAATTCAAACCCAGTCAGAGACTCTTACTAGCTGTGTGACCCTGGACCAGTCACTTCACCGCTTCCTGCCTCAGTTTCCTAGTCTGTAAAACGGGAATCATATCAGTACCTATCTGTTAGGATTGTTGTGAGGATCAAAGCAGACAACATTTGTAAAGTCATTGGCACAGTGCCTGGCACTTAGTAGGTGCTTTCTAAATGTGAGTTACTATCACTACTATTTTTTTATGATTATTGTCCCATCTTTGCTCCTTGTTATGTGTGTGACTTTGGACAAGTCATTTCACTTGAGTTCAAATCCAGTCACAGACCCTTACTAGCTGTGTGACCCTGGGCCAGTCACTTCACATTTACCTGCCTCAGTTTCTTCATCTGTATTATGAAATGCATATCTGTACCTATCTCTCAGGGTTGTTGTGAGGATCAGAGGAGATGATACTTGTAAAGCATTTAGAACAATGGCTGGCACTTAGTAGGTTCTTTTTTAAATGAGAGTTATTATTATTATTGTCCTATCTTTGATCTTGTTATGGGTGTGACATTGGACAAGTCATTTCATCTGAGTCCAAATTCAGTCGCAGACGCTTACTAGCTGTGTGACCCTGGGTCAATCACTTCACCTCTTCCTACCTCAGTTTCCCAGTCTGTGAAACAGGATTCTTTCTGTACCTATCTCTCAGGATTCTTATGAGGATCACATGAAATATTTGGAAAGTGCTTATTGCAATGTCTGGCACATAGTAGGGCTAGATAAATACTAGAGATTATTAATAATGTATTTATTGTTATTTTAATTTTCAATATCCAATCCAGTCACTCTACGTCTTCCTACCTCAATTTCCTACCTTGTAAAACAGAGATGATGTTAGTATCGGTTTCCCAGGGTTGTTTTGAGGATTAAATGAGATCACATTAGTAAAGTGCTTTGAACAATGTCTGGCACGTAGTAGGTGCTATGCAAATGTCAGCTATTATTATTGTTGTTGTTTTTACTACTTTTATTATTATTTGCTCCTCTTTATCTGTATGACTTTGGACAAGTCATTTCACTTGAGTTCAAATCCAGTCACAGACACTTACTAGCTGTATGACCCTGGGCCAGTCACTTTACCCTGTTTGCCTCAGTTTCCTAGACTGCAAAAAGGGACAGTATTAATATCTGCTTCCCTGGGCTTTTGTAAGGATCAAATGAAATAATATTTGAAAAATGCTTAGGACTATGTCTGGCACTTAGTAGGTGCTGTACTGTTTTTATTATTGTTGTTCTTAGAATCCCATCTTTCCTCCTTGCTCTCAGATGAGGTTGGATCATTTGAATTCAAAGTCAGCCTCAAACATTTACTAGCTGTGTGACCCTGGGCAACCATATCTGCCTCAGTTTCCTCATCTGTGAATTGGGAATAATAAAAGCATTTCCTTTCAGGTTTGTTGTGAAAATCAAATGAGGTCATATTTTTCTAGTTCTTAGCACAGTGCCTGGCACACAGTAGGTACTCTATCAATGTTTTCTTTTATCATAAGTATTTTATGTAGTGTTGGACAAGGTATTTTACTTGAATCCACATCCAGCCACACATGCTGACTAGCTCTGCGACCCTGGATCACACAACATTTTCACTGAGTACATCACACGAGAAGGATCACTAGCATTATCACTATTTTTATTGTTGTTGTTGTTGTTTTTGATATCCAGTCTTCAGTCACTTCACCTCTGTTTGCCTCAGTTACCCCATCTGAGAAATGGGGATAATACTGATACCTGTCTCTCAAGGTTGTTGTGAGAATCAAGTGAGATAAAATCTGTCAAGTCTTTAGCACTTAGTAGGTACAAGATCAATGTTAGCTACTAATCTTACTATTACTATTTTGATTATATGTTTATATTATTCCTTTTATGTTGCATATATTATCCCAACTTTGGCACTTAGTAGGTACAAGATCAATGTTAGCTAATATTCATACTACTATAATTTTTATTATATGTTTATATTATTCGTTTTATGTTACATATCTTATCCCAAATTTGGCACTTAGTAGGTACAAGATCAATGTTAGCTTACATTCTTACTATTTTTTTATTATATGTTTATATTATTCGTTTTATGTTACATACCTTATCCCAACTTTGGCACTTAACAGGTACAAGATCAATGTCAGCTAATATTCTTAACAGTTGTTTATTATATGTTTATATTATTCCTTTTACAAAATATATATTATAGCAACTTTGGCACTTGGTAGATATAAGATCAATGTTACCTAATAGTCGTCGTACTATTACTATTTTGATTGTATGTTTATATTATTCCTTTTATGTTGTATATATATATATATATATACATATATATACACACATACATATTATGCCAAATTTGGCACTTAGTAGGTACAAGATCAATGTTAGTGGATATTCTTATTATTTTTTTTATTATATGTTTATATTATTCCTTTTATGTTATTTATATTATCCCATCTTTGGCACCTGGTAGGTAGAATATAAATGTTAGCTAATCTTCCTATTTTTTTATTATGTGTTTATATTTTAGCTTTTGCGATATATATATGTGTGTGTGTGTGTGTGTGTGTGTGTGTACATTATCCCATCTTTGACACTTAGCAGGTACAATATCGTTACCTAATATTTTTACTATTATTATTTTTATTATATGTTTATATCATTCCATTTATGTTTTATATATATATTATGCCATCTTTGGCACTTAGTAGGTACAAGATCAATGTTAGCTAATATTCTTACCATTTTTATTATATGTTTATATTATTCCTTTTATGCTAATTATATTATTCCATCTTTGGCACTTAGTAGGTACAAGGTCAACATTAGGTAATCTTCTTACTATTTTTTATTATATGTTTATATTATTCCTTTAATGTTATATATGTTATCCCATCCTTGGCACTTAGTAGGTACAAGATCAATGTTAGCTTAAGTTCTTAACATTTTTATTATGTGTTTATGTTATTCCCTTTATGTTATATATATTATCCCAACTTTGGCACCTGACAGGTACAAGACCAATGTTAGCTAACCTTCTTACAATTTTTTTTATTATATGTTTATATAATAGCTTTTATGATATACATATATATTATCCCATCTTTGGCCCTTAGTAGGTACAAGATCAATGTTAGCTAATATTCTTAACATTTTTTATTATATGTTTATATTATTCTTTTTATATTTATTATATTATTCTTTTTATATTATATATATTATGTCAAATTTGGCACTTAGTAGGTACAAGATCAATATTAGCTAATATTCTTACTATTATTATTCTTATATGTTTATAATAATTGCTTTTATGTTTTATATATATATATATATATATAATGCCAAATTTGGCACTTAGTAGGTACAAGATTAATGTTACCTAATTTTCTTACTATTTTAAATTATATATTTATATTATTCCTTTAATGTTATATTATCCCATCCTTGTCACTTAGTAGGTACAAGATCGATGTTAGCTAATATTCGTACTATTATTATTCTTGTTATATATTTATAATAATTGCTTTTATGTTATATATATTATTCCAACTTTGGCACTTAGTAGGTATAAGATTAATGTTAGCTAATTTTCTTACTATTTTTAATTATATATTTATATTATTCCTTTAATGTTATATGTGTTATCCCATCCTTGTCACTTAGTAGGTACAAGATCAATGTTATCTTACATTCTTACTATTTTTATTATATGTTTATATCATTCCTTTTATGTTATTTATATTATCCCATCTTTGGCATTTAGTAGGTACAGGATCAATGTTAGCTAATTATCTTACTATTTTTTTTATTATATGTTTATATTATTCCTTTAATGTTATATATGTTATCCCATCCTTGGCACTTAGTAGGTACAAGATCAATGTTAGCTTACATTCTTAATATTTTTTATTATATATTTATATTATTCCCTTTATGTTATATATGTTATCGCAACTTTGGTACTTAGCAGGTACAAGATGAATGTTAGCAAATCATCATACTATTATTATTTTGATTATATGTTTATATTATTGCTTTTACGATATATATATATATATACATATATATGTATATTATCCCATCTTTGGCAGTTAGTAGGTACAAGATCAATGTTAGCGAATATTCTTACTATTTTTTTATTATACGTTTATATTATTCCTTTTATGTTATTTATACTATCCCATCTTTGGCACCTGGTAGGTACAAGATCAATGTTAGCTAATATTCTTACTATTTTTTATTATATGTTTATATAAGAGCTTTTATGATATATATATATTATTCCATCTTTGGCACTTAGTAGGTACAAGATCAATCTTAGCTAACATTCTTATGATTATTATTTTTATTACATGTTTATATCATTCCTTTTATGTTATTTATATTATCCCATCTTTGGTACTTAGTAGGTACAAGATCAACATTAGCTAATCTTCTTACTCTTTTTTTGTTATATGTTTATATTATTACTTTTATGTTATATATATTATCACAACTTTGGCACTTATTAGGTACAAGATCAATGTTAGCTAATAATCTTAGTATGACTATTTTGATTGTATGTTTATATTATTGCTTTTATGTTATATATATATTATCTCATCTTTGGCACTTAGTAGGTACCAGATCAATGTTAGCTAATCTTTTTTTTATTATATGTTCATGT
The DNA here is from genome assembly GCA_028646595.1 of Phalanger gymnotis. Taxonomy (NCBI): domain Eukaryota; kingdom Metazoa; phylum Chordata; class Mammalia; order Diprotodontia; family Phalangeridae; genus Phalanger; species Phalanger gymnotis. Next base: position 384 of record JAQQSZ010015775.1, on the reverse strand, counting down.
TATAGCTTTTGTGATCTATATCTGTATCTATATCTATAGATCTATATCTATATGTATATTATCCCATCTTTGACACTTAGCAGGTACGAGATCAATATTACCTAATATTCTTACTATTATTATTTTCATTATATGTTTATATCATTGCATTTATGTTTTATATATATATATTACGCCAACCTTGTCACTTAGTAGGTACAAGATCAATGTTAGCTAATATTCTTAACATTTTTTATTATATGTTTATATTATTCTTTTTATATTATATGTATTATGCCAAATTTGGCACTTAGTAGGTACAAGATCAATGTTAGCTAATAATCGTACTGTTACTTTTTTGATTATATGTTTATATTATTGCTTTTATGATATATATATATATAT
>JAQQSZ010015774.1:0-11188 GCA_028646595.1 Phalanger gymnotis | reverse complement strand
AGCCCTGCTTCCCTGTGCCACTTTGTGGGTTCTGCAGCTCTAAAATTGGTTCAGAGCCATTGTTTTATAGGTTTTTGGAGGAACTTGGTGGGGAGCTCACGCCAGTCACTGCTTCCCGGCCGCCATCTTGGCTCCGCCCCCCTGTCTCTCTTTTCTTGACTAGATTTCTCGCCAGTCTCTATGCTCACATATGTTTCTGTCTCTATCAATGTGTCTACCTCCCTCCCTCTCTTCCTCTCTCTTTTTCTCTCCCTCTCTATCTCTCTTTCCCCTATCTCTTTCTTTGTCTCTCTCCCTTCCTTCCTCCTTCTTTCCCTGTCTCTATCTGTCTCTTGTGGTCTCTGTTGTCTATGTCCATTTCTCTCTCTCCCCAACTCCTGCCTTGGCCTCATGGGCAGAGCTGAGTGCATCTGTCCTGCCCAAGTACCTTGGGGATCTGCCATGGAAGCAACTTCTACATGGCGAAGCAACTTCTGCATTCTAACAATGCTGTCCCCCCATGCTCCTTCTGCTCCAGCCTGTCTGGCCTCTCTCCTTGTCATCCCCAAACCCATCAGCCTCCACTGTTTGGCCCTAGCCTCTCCCTCATCCTCCTTAATCTCAAACCTGTGAGATACCCACCTCCCTTTCCCCAACAGCTCTCTCCATCTAGGTCAGCTTAGTTGGAATCCCCCATTGTTGCTTCTGTGCCTGTTCTAACTCCTAGGGTCTTCTGCTGAGGGCTCTTCCCACCTTCACAGGCAAGCCCCACACTCGAGGTTCCATGGGTAATGAAGCAGAGCAGGTGGTCATGGGGAAAAATGACAAACAACACAGAGGAGGGCATGGGGAGTTTTATTAGTTTTGTGGTAATCCACCCTGGGGACTGGATTGACAGAAGAAAGAAATCCAGGCTGTTAGATCTGGCAAGACCTTAAGAGATCACACTGAAAAATTAATAATGCCTCTGGAACTAAACTAATTTGAGGTAAATGAAATCATCTAGTCTGACCTCCCAGTCCTAGAAAGGTGATTTGTCCAGGGTCACACAGCTAGTATGACCCTTGTGACAGGATGGGGACTTGAGCCCACATTTTCTGATTCAAAATAACAGATCACCCTATGATGCCAGGTTGACACCCTCTGTCCGTGTCTCCCCAGGGACCCTTCCCATCATCAGGGCAGGAAGCAGAGCTCATAGATTGGGGGCAATGTCCCTAATCCACTCTCCTGGGGCCTGATGTCCAAGTCTTCAGGGGGCTTGGAGGAGACCAGGGAGAAGTTCTGTAGGATGGTAGTGAGGAAGAGGAAGAGTTCTGATCAAGCAATGCCCTCACCTAGACAGATGCATTTCCCTGTGGGGGGCAGAGAAGGGTAATAAGAGAATCTTAAGAACAACAACACCTAGCATTTATCTAACACTTTTTCTCTCCAAAAGACATTCTTAGGGTCCATGATGCCTCTCCTCCCAATCTGGGGGACCTCATTACATGGGACACCTGGGTAAGCAGGGGTGGGGAGGAAATGGTGGGAGGCAGAAGAGAGATCCAAGTATTGACTGTCTCTTCTCCCCTCATCTTCCCCCCTCAAACTCAGCCCTCACCCTCCCCAATCTTTTCTCTCTCCATTAAGCACTTACACTGTGCCATGTAGAATTCCCTATTGTTAACAAACTCCTCCTTTAGAGTACACTCCATCCTTATGGCTATCCCCTGGGCATCTCCAGGTGACTCTCCCTCCTCCCCAAGATGTTCAGTATCTCCTTCCAACATCTTGTATTCCCTGTTTTTCAATCTCTTGAATTCTCACTACTGTGTCAGGGTACCTGAAGCACAAATGAGATGATATTTATAAACACACACACACACACACACACACACACACACTTAGCACAGCGTCTGGTGCAGTGTGGGCCATAGGAGTGGTTATACCTTGAATCCCCAACCTGTTCCACATCTCTATTCCTGCCCCTGACTGAATTTGTCTTGGACACCAAGTTCCTACTTATGACTCTTCTCCAATGGCAGGATCTGAAGGCCCTTTCCAATCTTGTCACTTTCCAACAAATCAATGTCCTTCCTGAAATGTGATGGCCAGAACTCAACACAATGCTTTGGATAGGTTTTGACCAGGGTGGAATACAGAGAGACAATCACCTCTGTTACAGGTTTGGACATTATCCTTCCCTCTGTGTAGCTTAAGATCCCATTGGTTCATTGGCTACTATATCACATGGTTGACTCATGTAGAGGTTGTAGGTCCACTAAAATCCCTAGGTATTCTTAAAATAAACTTTGATCTTATGTTTTTGTATTGATTTTTTGAGTCCAGGTATAAGATTTTACATTTATCTGTATTACATTCATCTTCTTAGGTCTCGCCCTGCTTTAGAGCCCAACAAAATCATCAACATCTGAGCAGGGTTAAAATTGAAGGAACCTCTGCTGCCTAGGGATGCCAGGCCTAGCTGGACTGCCTAGACATGGTCCTGGCAGAAAAGGAACCAGCACATGCCTGGTGAGGGCAGAAGCAGTTGGGTGGGGATGCTGCTGGCTGTGGGCACTTATAGGACAGCTGAGTTCTTGGTGTTGGTTCTAAGCCAGAGGAGGGAACTGATGGTTATAGCCCCTGGAGGGTCTCCAAGGAGCAAGAGCATTGCCAGCATAGTGTGCCAGGGTTTGGAGAAGGAAAGGAATACAGAGGCTGGGACCAAGACAAAGCTAAAAATATAACAGTAAGAAGGACCTAAGGTGGGGGGGGGCAGCTAGGTGGTGCAGTGAGTAGAGCACTGGCCCTATAGTTAGGACGACTGGAGTTCAAATCTGGCCTTAGACACTTGACACACTAGTTGTGTGACCTTGGGCAAATCATTTAACCCCAATTGCCCTGCCTTCCCCCCTCCAAAAAAAGGACCTAAGGCCAAAGGAACCATCCCCCACACCAAGGACTAGAGGTGATTATAATAAGCCACTAAAATTTTTTTAAATTAAAAAACAGAACAAAATGAGCAAAGAAAAAAAAAAACCAAACCAGAGACAGTTACTATAGGAATAGAGAAGACCAGGGTTTGTCTTCAGAGAAGGATACTGAAGCAAAAAAAAAAAGCTTCTCCTGTCCCAAAGAGGAACATCAGGTGGTCATCTGCCCAAAAAGAATTCTTAGAAGAACTCAAAAAACACTTTAAAAATCAAATAAGAGAGATTGAATAAAAATAATTTAAGAACAATTCAAAAAACTCGAGAAGATTATGAAAAGAAAGTCAACCAACTGGAAAAGGAGATCCAGAATTTTAAGGAAGGCATAAACTCCTTAAAAACTATAATTGGGCAAGGGGAAGCCAATGACATTATGAGAGACTAAGAAATAATAAAAACAAAATAAAAAGAATGAAAAAAAATAGAAGAGAATGTGAAACATAAGAAAAAGAACTGATCTGGAGAACAGATCAAGAAGAGAAAACATAAGAACAATCAGACTACCTGAAAGTTATGATCACAAAAAGAATCTTGATACAACAATAAAAGAAATAAAGAATTGCTCTGAAGTTTTAGAACAAGAGTGGAAAATAGAAATAGAAAAAATCTACCAGTCATTGCCTGAAAAACATCCCACGATGAAAACCTACAGGAATATCATGGCCAAATTCTGAAACCCACACATTAAGGAGAAAATATTATGAGAAATAAGAAAAAAATTTCAAATACAACAAAGCCAAAATTGGAATTACATAAGACCTAGAAGCAGCTACAAAAGACCAGAGGTCTTAGAACACTATAAAGTAAAGAGCAAAAGAACTGAGGTTGTGGCCAAAAATACCATGCCCAGCAAAGTTAATTATAATCTTGAAGAGAAAAAAATGGATATTCGATGAATTGATAGACTTTCAGGATTTTGTCTCAAAAAACCCCAAAATTTAACAGAAAATTTGACATACAAGATCCATAAGAAATATAAGATAAACATGAAAGATCAATTACAAGGGACAAATTGCTTACTTTTTATATGTGGAAATGTAAACCATAGGCCTAAAGTTATCATTAGTAATTGGGTACTTAGGAAGTAAGATTGGGGTAGAGCTGAGTATGATATGATTCTAAAAAGCAAAATGATATAGACAAGGTAAAAAGAGTAATTTTCTCATGCAAATGAGGCACAGGAGGAAGAATGGACATGGAGGAAATGGAGGAGGAAGAATGGACATGGAGGAAACGGAGGAGGAAAGCTGGTAGTGCTGGAACCCTGATCACATAAGATCTGGGTTAAAGAGAGAATAATATATACATTTAGAAGAGTACAAAGGTCTTCTAAATTTATAAAGAAGAGGGTGAGGCAATGAGATAAAGGAGGGGTGCAGCAGAAAACTGTGTAGCAAAGTGGGAATGAGTTAGGCAACAACATATATGTATGTGTATGTATATTAAAAACAACATGTATGTGTATAATGTATATACATATGTATAAATTCAGAAAGAAACAAGAAGGCAAGGGGATAGAATGGGAGAAAAGGATAAAAGAGAGATTCTTGGAAGGGGGTCAGTTAAGGAATAGGAGGGCAAGGTAGTGGGTAGAAATAAAGCAGAGGAGTGAAGAGGGATAGGAATAGGATGACATGGATAGTTAGGAAAAATAGGAAGGAGGAAAATACACAACAAATAATTATAGGTTAGAATGTGAATGAGATGAATTTACCCATAAAATGGAAACTTATAACAGATTAAAAATTTGAATTCAACAATGTGTTGCTTTCAGGAAATGCTATAAAAATGAGACCTTAAACTATATTATAAGATGAGAGCATTGTTGAAATGTAAAATGGATAATTTTGATTATTTTAAATTAAAATTTTCTTGTATGAGTAAAACTTATGCAGCCAATAATAGAAGAAATGCAAAAAATGGAGGGAGCTTTTATAGACAGTCTCTCAGAATATTATTGGTTAGACTTGGACTTATGAAGGAAGATACTATCCACCTTCAGAGAAACAGCAACAAGTGGAAATGAGCATGGTACAGTCTTATATGTGTGTGTATATGTATATGTATGTATATTTATAGCTATCTATGTATGTGTACGTGTATATGTATGTGTGTGTATTCATGCTTAATTGTAGCCTTCATAGGGTGGGGGAGTAAAAAGTGAACACAGAGAACAAAAGAAAACCTACAAGGAAGCAAAGAAAAGCTGGATAGTTTTGTAGTATTTATTATATAGATTTCCTTGAAATGGAAATTTATTGTTTTATATTGAATCCTCTCATGTTTCGTGGTGCACATGGCAATGTTTTTTTTTTCTTTTCTTATTTTTATTTAAGTTCAAAATAAATTTTAAAACTAAAAAAAGAGAAATGCTTGAATAAAATCTCGTATATCAATAAAAAAGTAAAGTGGGTCAGTAACCTTCCCCTGATCTAGTCTAGTAACCCTTTCAAAAGAGGAAATGAAGTCAATCTGACACAAGGTTTCTTTGAGGAAGAAGCCATGACTGGTTCCTTTTCATGATGCCTTTTCCCACATTTGCCAACCAGCCTATTTAAAAATTTTGCCAAGAATAGAAGTCATGTTCAATGGCTTATAATTCAAAGACTCCATTTACTTCCTTTTTTGGAAAAACCCAGGAGACCCCTGCCCTTCTCCCATTCTTCCCAGTCTTTCAGTGCTCACTCACAGTGTCCCAGCAAGTGTATCTGACAAATCTTTCAGCCTTCTGAGATGAAGACGAAATGGGCCTGCCCACCTTTAGTGTCATCCTTGAGTCTTCATTCTCATCCCAACACATCCAACCTGTTGCTTAATCTTGTTCCCAACCTCACATCTATCAAAGGTGAGCTCACAGCTCACACAGCTGCCACCCTGGTTCAGGTCCTCAACATCTCTTAGCTAGACCATTACAATAGCCTTCTAATTGGTCTCCCTGCCTCAAGTGTCTCCCACCTCCAATTCATCTTCCACTCAGATGCCAAGGTGATTTCTTAAAGCATAAGTCTGACCACATCATCCCACTGTTCAGTGAGTTCTGTTGTTCAGTCATTTCAGCCATATCTGACTCTCTGTGATCCCATTTGGGGTTTTCCTGGCAAAAATATCAGAGCAGTTTGCCATTTCCTTCTCTAGCTCATTTTACAGATGAGGAAACTGAAGCAAACAGGGTTAAATGAATTGCCCAGGGGCACACGGCTAGTAAGTATCTGAGGACGGATTTGAACTCAGGAAGATGAGGCACTCTATCCACTATGGCATCACCTAGCTGCCCCTCAGTGAGTTCTAGTTGCCCCCTATTTGCCTTCAGGATCAGATACAAAATCTTTAAAATATGAAGCATTTAAGGCTCTTCCTAAGCTAGCTCATTCCTTCCGGTGCAGTCTTTCTTCATTTACTCCCTGCCCCATTTATTTACTCTATAATTCAGTGAAATTGGCTTACTTGTACCTCCTCAAATATCTCAATTTTTGTCCTGCCACTGGACTTTGCTGGTGACTTTGCACAGCTCTGCCTCACTTAAATCCGGCTCACACACAAGTCAAGATGTGTGTCATTTGTCCTCTTCAAGAATGAAAGGTGAACCACAGCAACACCCCCTCAACTCTGCACACCTTTGCACCAGCCGTCCTCCATACGTGGAATGCCCTATCCCCTCACATCTACCTCTTAGTTCCCTGGCTTCCATCAAGGGTTAGTAAGCCCAAAGTCCATCACCCATGTCCTAGATGCTAAAGCCTTTCCCTTCCAGATTTTTTTGATTTATTCTTTATATATCTTGGTCATAGCTAGTTATTTACATGCTAACCCCCATTAGAACATGAGTTCCTTGACTCAGTTGTGGTTTTTTACCTTTCTTTGTATCCCCATATCTTAGTCCATTGCCTGACATACAGTAAGAGCTTAGCAAATGCTTATTGTTGAACTAATTCAAACTCAAGCAGTGGACCAGAAATCAAAATCCTATGGTAGAGGCTGATCAGAGGAATTCCTTGATTAACATGATGAGTCTACAGAGCAGTGAGCCCTAGCCTCCTAGAAAGAAGAGAGTAGATTTCCTGGACAACTACCAGTCTCAGAGTTGGCTTTCTAGCAACCCAATCTTGGAGAATTCCAGGATCCAGTCTTCCAGAGAGATGAGTTTCTTGGTAGCTCCAGCTTCTCAATGAGAGGAGTTAGCTTCTTCCTTCTCCATCACATTAGAAGGAACCATATTTCAATCATCCTCTCTCTAAGAGGACGGGACTTCCAGGAACTCTCTATTACTGTTTCTAGAAGACTGGATCCTGGAACTCCCAGAGTTGTGGTTGCTTAAAACAACTACCTTGGGGCTGTGGCTGTACACCACCACAGGACATTGAGTCTGAGTTCTCCTCTGTTCTGCTTGGCTTCAGAAGGCAGAATTATGGGTAACTTATGGAAGTTGATTGAAGTTAAATGTCAAGAACAACTTCTTCATCATCATTGCTATGGTGCTGGAGAATTTATTAGCCGGCATCCGTTCAGGGGCAATTAAAAGCCCAAATCAAAACGGCCCCGAATTGGGGTGAAGAAGTAGTATTTATACAGAAAAATCTAGGTACAGTGGTTAATTATCTCTTGAAACTTACATATGTTATTTTTAGCAGGCTCGGCAAGACTTTGTTATTTCACTTGTATGATCATGATACATGAAGAGAAACCTCCTGAATAGATTGTAAATACAGCATATCAGACAGCTGACAAAGTGTCAACTGAATTACAACCCAGGATCTCTGTGTCCAATTTGCCATTTACATCCCACAACATGACTCATAAGATAAGGAACAATCACATAATTCAAGAGAATGTCTGGGGCTGAGGCCTTCATCCTTCAAGGCCATAGGCAGACCAACGGACGCTCCAGCTGGGTTTGTTGACACAAGATAGAGACATCTCTCAGCCAGCTCAGGAAACAGTAAGAATGAGATTGTTAGCATCAGGCTCCTCCCTGGCCAACCAGTCCACACTCCCCAGAATAGTCAAGGGGCCCAAGGACACCCACTGAACGCTAAATGGCAGGAACTAAGTCTGTTTTTCTTATGCAAACTGGGGTTTTTAGTTAGGGGCTGGGGGCAGGGTTCTCCTTAGCAATAACTGATTTCTCCAGCACCACAATCCCAAATTGGAAGCATGAATGTGGTGCATACAAATCTGGCCTCTAAGTCAGGAAGACTTGAATTCAACTCCTGTATGTGATCTATACTGGCTGTGTGACCTTTGTCAAGTCATTTAACTTCTCAAAACTCTAGGCAACTCTTGCGGATCTTAAGTTTCCAAGAAAGTGGCTGACTTGGATTGGTAGAAGGAGTTTCCTCACTGATGAGTCCCCTAGGCTAATGAAACCTAGGTCCAGTGCCTGTCACTATCTCAAAGTGAAGGAGGATGCCTCGGTAGAGACTGGGTTTCCCCCTCACTGGAAGTCCCCTCATAAGGAATGAGGCAATGGAGAGTCCTTTTGACTGTATGAGTTCCAAAATCCTATGATTCTTTGAATTCTCTTGCTAATGTGTTAAGCCACTGCCCTTCTAAGGCCAGGAAGTTGCTCTCTTGCCACATGGATGACAGTACCTTCAGCTCCCATAAGTCTCTGCCCCAATGCAGCCATCTAATTTCAAGGGTGCTGGTAGATGTGAGAATGCTGCCAGTCCCTTTCACATGAGCCCAGATCCACTCTTTGCTTTACATCTCTCTGTCTCATCCTCCAAAAAGAGGTACAGGCCAAAGGATCCGAAGGGTCAGTTTCCCTTTCATGGGGACCTAGTACAAAGAGATAGTTCTGATCACCAACAGTTGAGTCAATTAAATCACCCTGGAGGACCCAGGAGCTATTTTTCAATACCACCTACAACGTATTAATGGACACTCAACACCCTCCACAGAGAGAAGCAATTAAAATCCTAAACAAAGGCTCATCCCAGACAGAGCAGATCAAGACCTGGCAGTCAGGAAGATCCTGGTTCAAGTTCTTAGCTGTGTAATCCTTGACAAATCTCTTAATCTCTTCATGCCCTAGGCAGCTCTCTTCGACTACAAACTGCAGGTCAGGTACTGTTCTACACTGGAACAGGATCTTCCTTGGGAACTCCCTACACCAAAGAAATCACAACAAAACAGAACAACCTGAAAGCTAGCCAAGGTTTTTGGGAGGTGAGAATGGTTTGTTTGTTGTGTTTATAACCTGGCTTCCGACCAAGACCAAAGCATTTTGGGAGCGGTCCTATATGCAAAAGAAAAGTGTCTCTTGAAGAAAATGCTGAGCTTCACTGACCCTGATCACTTGCATAAGGAGTGGGCTGGGTTGGTGCCAAAGTTTCTTTGTTGAGAGACACTCATGACACAACACACTCTCCAAGTGAGAAACATGAAAAAAAAAACCTTTGTAAACTGCAGACATTTGGAGGAGCTAGCTTCTCAATATGCCATTGATTTCCAGCTTGTCTCCCCTGACACTTCCACCCTTCCCTGTGCCCTAGGGATTTTCTCCATGATAGACATTGGGTCCCCTCTCTTGGTTTCTCTACCCCTCTACAACTTCCAAAGTCTTTTTTTTTGTGTATCTCTTCCAAAGAGTGTATTGCAACACACCTTTTTTTCTCTCCCAAATTTCTAGCATCAGTTCCACTCCTCATGCAGGTACCCATTGTCATTTACAGTTATTAATATTCTCTCTACCATTAAGTGTCAAGCCTCCTTCCACATATGCAGTAACATGCAAAATGCCATGACAGTTGAGAGCCTGGTTACATCATCGTATCCTCAGTGTCTATCACTGACATCCTGACACACACATAGTAGGTTTTTAATCAGTGCTAATTAATCCATTGACTGATTAGGGAACTCCCCTGATCAACTCCATAAACCTTCTCAGGCATCGTCTTCTAAATCAGCTGCCCTTTTCACAAATAAGGCTTTGTCTTGGTAAAGTACTTTCCCTCCAATCATCAATAGTGATAAAATACCATCTGTTCCTCCAGGGATCTTTGGTTTCTTACCTAACACTCTGTATTCCTTAGTAGTGATTTGTAGATTCCTTCTGGCAATATCATTTGGGCCACAGGAATCACTGGAGATGGGGTATAATCATCAGGTTTGACAAATCTCATAAGGTTCCCTGCTATGGCCTAGACATATGTCAATGCATGGCAGCAGTCATCTCTTTTCTTGACCAGCTTCTCCCTCTGTCCTCAACTGGGGAGTCGCCACCTGCTGCCTTCTGTCTGACCTCTCACCTAGCAGGCACTGCCTGTCCAAGTCATTCCTTGAAGAAGCAAGGCTTTCCTCCTGGAGCATCTAGCTCCACCTCTTCAGGAAAGGTCTCCTATCTGTTCCCTAGCTCCAAGAGTTCTGTACTCTTTCCCTTTCTGCTCTGTACCCACCCTTCTGCTCACCAACCTGCTACAGTTAAAATGCCCCCTCTATCTTCAGACTGTCTTCATTTTTGATGTTCTCACCCCAAAGCCCTGTTCCATTTCTAATGGGATCGTAGATTTAGAAATAGAAGAAAATTTAGAGGTTACCAAGTCCAACATTATTATTTTACAGATGAGAAACCAAAGTCCAGAATGAGGAAGGGACTAATTGAAGACCACTTAGTTGGTGGAGGGAGAAGGCGTCAGACTGGGAGCTGGGACTCAAATGTAGGTCTTCTCCAGACCTCAATCCACTAAATCTCCACTAAATCACACTGCCCCTCAGGGCACAGGAGTAGCTCTCCAAGAGGCAATTATAGCAAAGATTAAGTTGTCCTCCCACCCACCCACATCCCCAAGGAGCCTAGCTTCCAAAATGGAGCAAAGAAAAGACCTAATTGCTTTCTGTGGTAGGGGAAAAGAAGCCTGTATTTGGAGTCATAGGAACAGGGATTGGGTTTGGCCTTTGCCAGTAACTCATGGGATCACTTTAGTGAGTCCCCCTCCCTTCTTCTCTCTTACTTCATTTGTAGAATGGGGATAATATGTGCACTGCCCATCTCATAAGGCCAGTTGTGGCAAAAGCCCTTTGTAAACCTTCAGGTGCCATAGAAAAGGGATTTATTATTAAGAATATTTTCCTAGGGGCGGAGCCAAGATGGCGGCTGGGAAGCAGTGACTGGCGTGAGCTCCCCACCAAGTTCCTCCAAAAACCTATAAAAAAATGGCTCTGAACCAATTCTAGAGCTGCAGAGGGAAGCAGGGCTCCAGCCCAGGACAGCCTGGATGGTCTCTGGGTAAGGT
>JAQQSZ010015773.1:0-11189 GCA_028646595.1 Phalanger gymnotis | reverse complement strand
CCAAAGGGCTATAAAAATGTTCATACCCTTTGACTCAGCAATACCACTTCTAGGGTTGTATCCCAAAGAGATCACACGAGTGGGAAAAGGACCCATATGTACAAAAATATTTATATTTATTTAAATCAAAGGGATGCCCATCAATTGGGGAATGGCTGAACAAGCTGTCGTATATGAAGGTAATGGAATACTATTGTGCTATAAGAAATAGAGATTATACGGACTTCATAACAACCTGGAAAAATCTACACGACATAATGCTGAGTGAGCGGAGCAGAGCCAGGAGAACTTTATACACAACCACAGATTTATGAATTCTGTGAGGACCAATCCTGACAGACTTTGCTCTCAGTAACAAAAGGTACAAAGACAACTCCAAAGGACTCACAATGGAGAATGCTATCTACATCCAGAGAAAGAACTATGAAGTATGAATGCAGATTGAGGCACACTTCATGCTAGCCTTTCCCACCCCCCCTTTTTTTTTCTTTTTGTCTCTTTCGTTTTTGTTTTGGGATTGGTTTTTCTTTTTGGTCCTGTTTCTTCTTTCTCATGATTCATTTCATTGGTCATAATTCTTCTCCATAACTTGACTAGCGTGTATATTAATTCAATGCAAAGTTATACGTGGAAACTGTATGGGATTCCATGCCATCTTGGGGAGTGAGGGGAGAAAATCTGGAACTCGAAATTATGTAGAACTGAGTGTTGTAAACTAAAAATAAAAAAAAAAATTAAAAAGGGAAGTTAGAAGAGAGAGGGGGAAAAAAGGAAGAGGAAGACTTCTAAGATGACAGGTATCTGAAGAGATGCTCTCCCCACATTACATCAAATTATATAAAGTACCCTCAAATGCAGAAAGTTAACTGAATCAACTCGTTCCCCCCTCTTCCCTCCCCCCCCCCACCCCAGAGTTCCTCAAGAAAGCTCTGGCTTATCTTCTACTCTACTAGATTCTTTCCCTCCTATGACTGGTCCTGGACGGCCCAGGACTCTCATCATTACTGGAATTTTAATCACCAGCTTCTGGGGTAACTGCTTGGCAGTTTTGAGAGGACTTGTTATTACAGCTTGTTCAATGACTGACCAATTCTTTAGGATTATATTTGGTAGTCTTAATCCTTTCTTCAACTGCCCTTTATTGAATAATTGTATTGCATTATGGTCAGTAAAGGATATGTTTAATATTTCTGCTTCTCTGTGTTTTTTTGTGACATTTTTACACATTAAGACGGAGTCAATTTTTGGAAAGGTATCTTGCACAGGTAGGAATATGTATATTCTATTTTATTCTTAGGGGCAACTACGTGGCTCAGTAGCTAAAGTGCTGGGCCCAGAGTCAGGAACAGCTGAGTTTAAATCCAGCCAACATTTACTAGCTGTGTGGCCCCAGGCAAGTCACTTAACCTCTTCTTGCTTTAATCCACTGGAGAAGGAAATGGCAAACCACTCCGGTATCTTTGCTAAGAAAATCCCATGAGAAACAATATGATAATCTCAATAGATGCAGAAAAAGCATTTTTACAAAATGCAGAACACATTCCCATTAAAACCACTAGAAAGCTGGGGCAGCTAGGTGGCGCACCAGCCCTGGAGTCAGGAGGACCTCAGTTCAAATTGGGCCTCAGAAACTTGACAAACTTACTAGCTGTGTGACCTTGGGCAAGTCACTTAACCCCAATTGCCCTGCCTTCCCCCCTGCAAAAAACAAAACAAAACAAACAAAAAAAAAACTAGAAAGCACAGGAATAAATGGAGTCTTCCTTAAAATTATAAGTAGCATCTACCTAAAACCAGGAGCAAGTATTATATGTAATGAGGATAAGCTAGATGCATTTCCAATAATACCAGGGGTGAAACAGGTATGTCCATTATCACCCCTATTATTCAATTCTGTACTACAAATGTTAGCTTTAGCAATAAGAGAAGAAAAAGAAAATAAAGGAATTAGAATAGGCAAGGAAGAAACTAGGTTATCAGTCTTTGCAGATGATATGATGATTTACCTAGAGAATCAAGTAAAAAAAAAACTACTTGAAATAATAAATAACTTTAGCAAAGTGCAAGATATAAAATAAACCCACATAAATCTGTGGCATTCCTATATTTTACTAACAAAGCCCAACAGCAAGAGATAGAAAGAGAAATTCCATTTAAAGTTACTGCAGACACCATGAAATATTTGGGAATCTACCTGCCAAGACAAACCCAGGATATATATGAATACAATTATAAAACAATTTTTTTCACACAAATAAAACCAGATCTGAATAAATGGAAAAAAAAAACATCAGTTGCTTGTGATTAGGCTGAGCTAATATAGTAAAAATGACAATTTTACCTAAATTAATTTACTTTTTAGAATTATAGCAATCAAACTAGCAAAAATATTTTATAGAGCTAGATAAAATAATAACAAAATTCAACTGGAAGAACAAAAGGCCCGGAATATCAAGGGAATTAATGAAAAGAAATGCTAGGGAAGGTTGCCAAGCCATACCTGATATTAAACTGTATTATAAACCAGCAATCATCAAAACTACTTGATACTGGCTAAGAAACAGAATGGTAGACCAGTGAAATAGGTTAGGTACACAAGACACAGTAGTCAAGAACTATAGTAATCTACCCTTTTGATAAACCCAAAGGGTCCAGATTCTGGGACAAGAACTCACTATTTCACAAATACTGCTGGGCAAACTGGAAAATAGCATGGTAGAAACTGGGCATAGATTAATATCTTACACCATGTACCAAAATAAAGTCAAAATGGGTTCATGATTTAGATATAAAGGCTGATACTATCAGCAATTTGAGGAAGCAAGGAATAGTTTACCTGTAAGATTTATGGAGAATGGAAGAACTTATGACCAAACAAGAGATGACAGAGCATTATGAAATGCAAAATGGATAATTTTGATTACATCAAATTGAAAAGTTTTTTGTACAAACAAAGCCAAGATTAGGAGGGAAGCAGAAAATTTGGAAAAATTTTTTATAATCGGTGTCTCTGATAAAGGCCTCATCTCTAAAATGTACAGGGAACTGAGTCAAATTTATAAGAAAACAAGTCATTCCCCAGTTGATAAATGGTCAAAGGATATGAACAAGCAGTTTTCAGAGGAAAAAATTAAAGATATCTGTAGTCATATGAAAAAATGCTCTAAATCATTATTGATTAGAGATATGCAAATCAAAACAACTGTTAAGTACCACATCTCTCCAGTCAGATTGGCTAACATGACAAAACGGGAAAATTATAAATGCTGGAGAAGATGTGAGAAATTTGGAACACTAATGCATTGTTGGTGGAGTTGTGAACTGATCCAAACATTCTGGAGAGCAATTTGGAACTGTGCCTAAAGGGCTATAAAAATGTGCATGCCCTTTGATCCAGCAATACCACTTCTAGGGCTGTCTCCCAAAGAGATCATACAAGTGGGAAACGGAGCCATATGTACAAAAACATTTATAGTGGCTCTTTTTGTGGCAGCAAAGAATTGGAAATCGAGGAGATGGCCATCGACTGGGGAATGGCTAAACAAGTTGTGGTATATGAATGTAATGAAATACTATTGTGCTATAAGAAATGAGGAGCAGACGGACTTCATAATAACCTGGAAAGACTTACATGATTTGATGCTGAGTGAGGGGAGCACAAGGAGGAGAACATTACATATGATTACAGACACATTATTTGTGAAGAGTAATTTTGATAGACTTGGCTCTTCTCAGCAATGCAAGGTTCTAAGACTGCTCCAAAAGACTAATGATGGAGAAAGCTATCCACATCCAGAGAAAGTGCTATGGAGTGTAAATGAAGATTGAGGCAAACTATTTGCTCTCTTTTTTTTTCTTTTTTTGTTTTACTTCTTCTTTCTCATGGCTCCTTCCATTGGTTATAATTCTTCTTTACAACTTGACTTGTGAAAATAAGTTTAATGTGAATGTATATGTAAAACCTATATCACATTGCTTGCCATCTTGGTAGGAAGGGGGAAGGACAGGGATAGAGAGAAAGTTTGAAATTCAAAAACTTGTGGAACTGAGTGTTGTAAACTAAAAATTTTTTAAAAATTAAAAATTAAAGTTCTTCCACCAAAAAAAAAAAAAGAAAACCTCATGGACAGTATGGTCCTTGAAGTGATGAAGACTCAGACGTGACTGAACAACAATTTTATTCCTATTCAGAATTTGCCAGAAGTGTATCATATCTAAATTTTCCAAAATTCTATTCAGACCTTTAAAACACACACACACACACACACACACACACACACACACACACACACACACACAAAATCTTTCAATGTGGTACATTGCAGTCCTTCACTATCATTATTTTACTGTGTATTTCTTTCCAGAATTCATTTTTATTTTAATTCATTGTCTATAGTACCTATTAGCAACATGTACTTTTGTTATTTCTCTCTCCTTTTCAAGTCTGTTTTTGCTGTGGTCTTTTCTGAGATCACGATTGCTCCCTCTTCTTTTTAGTGTTAAGTTTACCTAACAGGATTTGCTATTACTCTGCATTTTAATATTATGAGTGTTTATGTTTCAGGTGATTTTTTTATAAAATCAAACCAAACCAATATGTTGCAGTATTTTGCTATCGAATTCTATTTTGTTCATGAGATTATCCCCTTTACATTCAATTACAACTGTTAACTGTATATTTCCCTCCATCCCAATCTCTAATAGTTTTTTTCTTCCCTTTGTTTACCACTTTTTTTTTTTTTTACAAATAGGAGTATTATAGGATGGACGAATACTTCCATCAATGAGCTAGGCTTTGTGCAACCGCTTATATTTCCCTCTCCTGTATCCTAATTACAGGTTCTTAACCCTTCTTTCTTTCCTTTTGATCCCCTCTTCATGATCCACTCACCAAGTTTAAAGTTTGTTTTGCTTGTGAATAATTCCCCCCTCTATTTACCCTCCTCTCTTAATGCCCCTTTAACCCTCTCCCTTTAACCTTCCTTTCTCTGTTGTATTGAGTGTATTTCTATACCCAATTCTTTGTATGTGTATGTTTGTATAAATTTTATCCTCCTTTGACCAGTTCAGATAAAAGTGAAGTTCAATTCATGCCTTATTCTACTGCTCCTTCCTCATTTGTATAGACTTCTGCTAATACAACCCTATTATTTGAGATAAGTTATGGTACTCTTCCTCCCTTTTTCTTCCCTAGTGTATCCTTTTCCTCTTCCCCTTCCTTTCTTCTTTTAAGATCATCAAGGCATGATAAAAGTACTCCCAGCTCATCTCCTTTATTTGACTCTTTCGATGACTCTTGATGGCGTTAAGATTCTGAGAGGACAGTTCCTTCTTCATTCCTAACCATTAGAATGTAAATACTTTAAAGATCCTTCAGATTGCTCACTTGTATTTACCTCTATTATTATTTTTTCCTTGATGTTTGTTTTTGAAATTTTCTATGCAGCTGTAGTCCTTTCATTTGGGATGCTTGGAGTGAGCTATTCATTATAGATATACTCAGTCTTTCTTGGAAAGTTATTCTTTGTTGTAAGCTTAAATCTTTTTTTTTTTCCACAGCATTCACTTATATTAAAAACCTTAAGCCTTTTACTCCTATAGATGTGCTGCTAAATGAAAGTGGAGAAAATCACACAACCATTTTGTCTTGGTTCAATAGAAATTTATGTGAAACAACCTCAACTGCTGCTAGGCAATCCTACTACATCTTGCTTATCAACTCTTTGTCCCACTCTGCAAATCCCTCCTCAAATCTCCCATGGCTTCCCCCTTCCCACTCTCAGGACTGAGAACCTTGCTTAATTTTATAAGGGAGAAAAAAAGTAAGACCATTTGCCATGGACTGATGTTGTCTCCCCTCACCCTCATCTTGTATCACTCAGATGCCTTCTGTCCCTTTTTCCTCCACCCCAATTTCATATAATGAAATGGCCTTACTCCTCTCCAAAGCTGACTCCCCTACCTGTTCAAGTGATCCCATTCCATCTCACATCCTTCACCATATTGACTTGACTGTCATCCCCATTCACTTATTTTCAATATCTCCCTCTCTTCATTTCCTACTGCCTAAAATTATTAAAAATATTAAAATAAGTAAAACCCTCACTTAATCCCTCAACCTCTGCTAACTATGTTCCTATTTATCTTTTTTTTCCCTGTGTAGCTAAGCTCTTCCTCAAAAAAGCTGTCTAGGTCCCTCTGCTTTCTTTCCTCTCACTCTCTTCTTAAGCCCTCAAAATCTCTCTTCCAATCTTTTTGTTCACTGAAATTTCTCTCTCCAAAGTTACCAACGATCTCCTAGTTGCTGAATCCAATGGTTATTTCTGAGTCCTCATTCCTCTAGATGGCTCTGCAGCCTTTGACACTGTTGAGTACTCTCTCCTCCTTGATACCCTCCTCTCTAGGTTTTCAAGCTATGACTCTCTTGTTTCTCCTCCTACCTATCTGAGTGTTCCTTCTCTTTTTTCTTTATGAATCTTCCTCTATCATACTCTCTAACCTTAGGTATCCTTCAGGGTTCTGTCCTGGCTCCTCTTCTCTTCTCCCACTATACTAGTTTGTTTGGTGATCTCAACAGCAACCATGCATTTAATTACCACCTCCATGCTGATGATTCTCAAATCTACCCATCCTACCTTAACCTCTCTGTTCACCTCTAGTCTCACATTTCCAACTGCCTTTCAGATATCTTCAACTGGATGTTCAGTAGACATCTTAATCTCAGTATGTCCAGAACAGAACTCAAACCCTTCCCCTCCCTTGACCTTCCCTTTTACTACAGGGGCCATCACCAACCTCCCAATCTCTCAGGCTCACACATCTTGGATTCTTTCCACCATCACTCCCATATCCAGACTGTTACCAACAACTGTTGATTTCATATTTTCAACATCTCTCTTTTATGTCCCCTTCTCTACACCAGCATGTCCAAAACTCTAATGCAGGCTCTCATCACCTCATGTATTTCAATAGTCTGCTGGGGGGTTGGTCTGCCTCAAGGGTCTCTTGACTCCAATTCATTAGATTCAGCCACTGAAGTGACTTTCTTAAAGCACAAGTCTGATCATGTCATCCTCCCTATTCAATAAGCTCCAGTGGCTACCTATTGTTTCTCGAAGAAAATACAAAATGCTCTGTTTAGCATACAATACTCCCCAACATATATTCTTTGATGCAATGATACTAGCAAACCTAGCTGTTCCTTGAGCAAGACACTCCATCTCTCAGCTCTGTGCATTTTCTCTGGCTATCACTCTGCCTAGAATTCTCTCCCACCTTCACTCTGATTATTGACCTCCCTGGCATCCTTTAAGTTCCAAATAAAATCCTGCCTTCTATAAGAAGCCTTCCCCAGCTGTTCTAATTTCTAGTGCTTTTCTTCTTTTAATTATTTCCTATTTATCCTGTATATGGCTTGTTTGTATATGTTTGTTTTCATGTTGTCTCCCCCATTAGACTGCAAGCTCTTTGGATTGTCTTTTGCCTCTTTCTATATCTGTAGTGCTTAATGGCACACAATAGGGGCTTAATAAATGTTTACTGAATAAATGAATGAGCACCAAAGGAACTTTTGTTAATATGAACAAAAAATAAATTGAAAAACAAAAGCAAAAATTATTTATAATGTAAAAATAGTAAAGCTTTTTTCCAGTGCAGAGTAAAGCAAAATTTTCCCTTTACTATGCTAGCTAGCTATAGCAATCAGAAAAGGGAACAATACCAAAGACTACTCATTCTAGAAATTAAAGTCCAACATACACCAAAACTTGCATAGCAAGTCTTTGGGGGAACAAAAACCACACTGAAAAACATGTTCCCATAGACTGGGGAATGATTAAAGAAAAACAAGAACAATAACCACACAGTTTTGATATATCAGAGGAATAGAATATTACTATATAGTAAGATAGGATTAACATAAGGCATCCAAATGAACAAGATAGGTTGAATATGAATAACAATAAAGTTATCTAAGTAGAATCTAGCAAAAAAGTTATAGGCCATGAGTACATCATTTTGAATGAGAACATTACTCAATCAAATTTGAAATCTGAGTAACTGAAGTAACAATGAAGGTAACAGAAAATAGAAAATGAAGTCTACCTTTTCCTTCCAAGGTGGAGGAAAGAATAGGGAACAGGGAAGGATACTGTAAAAACTTATTATAAGAGGTGTTTTGCTTAATTGTTTTCCTGTTTTATGGAAGAGAAGGTATTTGAAATAATTGTGACATAAAGATAAAGGGCATCAATAAAAGACAAGAGTGGAAAAAAAATAAAGACATGGGTGGGGGGGAAGATTGTAGATGGGGAGTAATCAGCTACCTGTATTGAATGTACTTTCATTGTGTCTAGAACCAACACTTAAAATATTTAAGTATAACAACTCTGTCTCATTTTTAAGTCTTATCTAGTTTTCTGAGTTTCATTTTGAATCAGGTAACAATATAGGCAGGGAAACATTCTCCACTCCCAGGATGTGAGAGAAGGTCATTAGTTATGCAAATTTCTGAAGCTATAGAATGTATGAATCAGATGGATTTTTAAATGCTAAAAAGAAAAAAAAGGTGCATAGGTGCAGGAAATATCAAGATTTAAGTGCACATCAGCAAATTTTACAACAGTAAATAACATACCAACATTTTGCTAGTCTGCAGTTTGTTCAGACTCAGTGCTAAGGAGAGGACACACAAACGAGTGCACGCATGCACACACACACACACACACACACACACAAACTTGTGCTTTTGAAAATGCACAATGACGGGTAAATACTACTTGCATCACTTAATGTGGAAAATATTCCTAAAAACCTCAAGCTCTGTGGTTATTTTTATCTTTAAAAAAACCCCTTTAGTGTGCTTAAATATGTCACTTTGATAGAAATCTGTGATAGATGCAAGAATTTGACCATTTTCAATTAGTAAATGATATCAATCCACTCCAGCCATGAGCTCTCCCAGTTTCGTAATGGACTTCCTCTGATCATCTTCCTAAAAGCCACCTACTTCCCATATGACATCTCATCTGATGTGGTTTTATCTAATAGTAGAAGACAGGCATGAAAAGCAATTGCTCATGGTACTTTCCCTCCAGATTCACAGAAGACAATTGACTAAGTCAATCACACTTGTTCATTTTCACTGAAGGAAACTTTCTCTTTGGCCTAGATTATCCTTAAAAGGAAAGAATACAAGTCAGCACTAAGAACCAAGTAGTTCTTCACCTCTGAATTTTTTATGACCTTGCTAGGTATATTTTGAGGGGTGGGGAAACAAAATCACTCTATGAAATTTGTAGAGAAAGCATGCTTTCTACATTCAAACTAGAAGCAATGTAACACATACGATAGAGTGTAACACCTGAAGTCAGGAGAGACTGATTCAAATCCTACTTCTGAAGCTTAGTAGTTATGTGACCATGGGCAAGACATTTAATTCCTCTGAGCCTCAATTTTCTCAATTACAAACTGGGAACAATAATATCTATACTGTAGATTTCACAGGGCTGTTGAAGGGTTCAAATGAGATGCTACATATAAAACTGCAAATTTTAAAGCTCTAAAAATATCAGTCGTGAGTATAATTGTGGGTAGCCAGTGACTGTTTACCTTTTTTCCTCCACCTGAGCTGAAATTGGACATCTGACTATCTGGCACAGGTTGGGAGATGAGAAAGCTAACTCTTATATGTCTGTTAATAATAACAAGCTGGATAGAGGGTGAAGCCAAGATGGCAGAGAAAAGGCAGAGACTCACCTGAGCTCTCCTCCAAAACTTTTAAATAATGCCCTAAAACAAATTCTGGAGTGGTGGTACCCACAAAAGTACAAGATGAAACAATTTTCCAGCCCAAGACAACAAAGAAGGTTGACAGTAAAGATCTGTTACACTGGAGTGAGAATCTAGTGCAGGCACCATCAGTGCAGACAGGCCCCAGCAAACCAGGAGTGGGCCTAGGGAGTGACTAAATTAGCAGCTGTAGCAGCTGCTTCTGGAGCTCTCAGCCCACAGAGGGTAAGGTGGTTGAATAGCTGATCAGAAAGAGATTATAGAAGTGTCTTGGCTGTCACTGGGGGCAGAATGCTGATGCTTTGCCCATACTTGGATCCAGGTCACAGGCTTGGGTGGCAGGTAGCAGTCCCAGGGTGAGGAAGAGCACTAGCACACCAAAGCTTGGAGCCCCACTGGAGCAGGACCTTTATCACAGCTCCAGGACAGAAACGAGCTCTTGTGTTCACTCAAAGACCAGAGCACAGGCCAGGAGAGTGGTAAACACACCTCTCCTTGGAGCATATCGCCTGGGAAGATTGAAAACTTCCAGGTCCCTAGAAGTATATCTGAAAACAGCTGCACAAAACTCTTGAAGCTTGGGACAGTATACCCTCCACTTTCAAAGCAGAACTCCACTTTAGCAAAGAGTTAAAGTCAATGTATAGGCTGAGGAGATGAGAAGACAGAAAAAAAAATCAGACTATAGAAAGCTATTACAGTTTTAAAACACACAATCAGGGGGCGGAGCCAAGATGGCAGCTGGGAAACAGTGACTGGCATGAGCTCCCCACTAAGTCTCTCCAAAAACCTATAAAAAAAATGGCTCTGAACTAATTCTAGAGCTGCAGAACCCACAAAGTGGCAGAGGGAAGCAGGGCTCCAGCCCAGTACAGCCTGGATGGTCTCTGGGTAAGGTCTGTCCCACACAGAGCTCCCAGCCCCCAGCTGAGGGGAGCAGAGCTGAGCCAAGCAGAGCCCAGCAATGCGGTGTAACAGACCAGACGCAGACCTACCAGACCAGGAGACAAGCAGAGAGTGCCCTGACATCCTGAATTACTGAGCTGTGGCATCCACCAGACCTCTCAACCCACAAAGAGCAAAGACATCAGAGAAGGTTAGTGGGAAAAGCTGCATGACTAAGTTTGCGGTTCGGCCACTGCCCCTGGGGCAGCAGAGGTAGGGCAGCTTTAGAACTAGGGCTGCAGTTGTTTCTGGCCCCAGGCCCACCTGGTGGGAGGAATGAAGTGGCTGATCAGAGCAGGAGTCAAGAGCCTGCTGAAGATTTAAGCCCAGTCCATGTAGGGGGTTCTTGGGAAAGGAGGAGTGGTGGTGAGGCAGCGCATCCACCCAAGCGTGGAACATAGAACTCTTTAGTCTATAAGCAGCCACACCCCGTTGAAAAATTCAAAGGTTAATTA
>JAQQSZ010015772.1:0-11189 GCA_028646595.1 Phalanger gymnotis | reverse complement strand
AAATCAAGATATTATCAAACAGAACCAAAGGAATGAAAAAATGGAGGACAATGTGAAATATCTCATAGGCAAAACCACTGACCTGGAAAATAGATCCATGAGAGATAATTTAAAAATTATTGGACTACCTGAAAGCCTTGATCAAAAAAAGAGCCTAGATATCGTCTTTCAAGAAATTATCAAGGAGAACTGCCCTGATATTCTAGAACTACAGGGCAAAAGAGAAATTGAAAGAATCCACAGATCACCTCCTCAAAAAGATCCCAAAAAGAAAACTCCTAGGAATATTGTCGCCAAATTCCAGAGCTCCCAGATCAAGGAGAAAATACTGCAAGCAGCTAGAAAGAAACAATTTGAGTATTGTGGAAACACAACCAGAATAACGCAAGATCTAGCGGCTTCTACATTAAGGGATCAAAGGGCTTGGAATATGATATTCTAGAGGCCAACAGAGCTAGGATTAAAACCAAGAATGACCTACCCAGCAAAATTAAGTATCATGCTCCAAGGCAAAATATGGATTTTCAATAAAATAGAGGACTTTCAAGCTTTCTCAGTGAAAAGACCAGAGCTGAATAGGGAATATACATATACATAGCCAGAGGGCACAAGGTGAGTTGAATATGAAGGGATGATATCTAAAAAAATAAAATCAAATTAAGGGATGAGAGAGGAGTATATTGAGAGAGGGAGAAAGGGAGAGATAGAATGGGATAAATTATCTCACATAAAAGTGGCAAGAAAAAGCAGTACTGTAGGAAGGGAAGAGGGGGCAGGTGAGGGGAATGAGTGAATCTTGTTCTCATTGGATCTAACCTGAGGAGGGAATAACATACACACTCAATTGGGTATCTTACCCCACAGGAAAGAGGGAAGAAGGAGATAAAAAATGGAAGATGATAGAAGGAAGGGCAGATGGGGGAGGAGGTAGTCAAAAGCAAATACTTTCAAAAAGGGACAAGGTCAAGGTAGAAAATTCAATAAAGGGGGATAGTTTAGGAAGGAGCAAAATATAGTTAGTCTTTCACAAGAGTATTGCAGAAGGGTTTTACATAATGATGCACATGTGGCCTATGTTGAATTGCTTACCTTCTTAGGTAGGGTGGGTGGGGACGGAAGAGGGGAGAGAATTTGGAACTCAAAATTTTAAAAACAGATGTTCAAAAGCAAACAAAAAAAAGTTTTTGCATGCAACTAGAAAATAAGATATACAGGCAATATAGGGTGTAGAAATTTATCTTGCCCTACAAGAAAGGAAGGGAAAAAGGGATGGTAGGGGAGTGAAATGGGGTGGGGTGACAGAAGGGAGGGCTGACTGGGGAACTGGGCAACCAGAATATATGCCATCTTGGAGTGGGTAGGAGGGTAGAAATGGGGAGAAAATTCATAATTTAATAATTTAAATTTGTGAAAATCAATGCTGAAAACTAAATATATTAAATAAATTTAAAAAATAAAAACAAACTTTAACCAGTTTCTACTAAAGCTTTAAACTTCACTAAGGTTTTTAGACATCCTATCTGTCTTGCAAATTAGATCACTTTTTAAAAGTTATTTTTGAACTATCCCACAAAACCTCATGAAATTGCCTTCTTTTTCAGACATCTTCTTAACCTTTGTGTGCCTTCAAAATGTTTTCAGTGATTTCCAATTGTTAGGCAAGTGAATCCTTTCATTAAACAAAAGATTATCAAAATATACTATAATACTTACCCAGTTGAGACATATCAGCTCAGTAGTTGCAAAAGTAGCACTTGATAACTTTAATAGAGTAAATAATACATCTCATGTAAGCTGATAATGTCAAAGCAAGTATAACTGAAACTTTCGATAACTTCTGATAATGAAAAGAGCAGATACTATCCAGCCACCTTTGCCAAACACCTTTGTTACAAGACCACATGCATTTAGATTGCTGAATTAGTTTTGGAGCACATGAAAATGGAGGACCTGTTTAAGAGGGTGAACAAGGAGTTGGAATACACATTGGTAATGAATACTTATGGGTCAGAGCAAAATTTGCTATATTCTCTGACTCAAGGACTAAAGGAATATGACTGAGTATAAAATATAATACCCAGATTTTTGTTTGGTAAGAATGTTTCTAAATTATCTACCCTCGACTTGTTTTCCAGGTTATTTTCTTTATAATAAATATATATTTTTAACCATTTGACTTTGTTCTAATCTTTCTAGTTGGCTCATCAAATCATTGCATTCTGATTCCTCCATTCAGTTTTACAGAGTCTTTACTATTTCCATAAAATTTTCTACTTTCTGTTCTAATCTATTTCTCTTTCTCATTTTTCCTATGGACCTCTTAATTCATTTTTTTTTAAATTTTAAAAAAAATCTCTTACTTTAAAAGTAGCTTGAAAGTTTTGAAGGAAGAACATCAGGAGCATTAGTGGTGCCATGCTGCAACATAGAGAATACCAATAATGGTGGGGAAGTAAGGGATGACGCTTGCCTCTACCACAGCCTGAAGACAAAGGCAGCCGTAGCCAAGAGAATATGAGCAACAAACAGAGAACACTGAGACTGTGTGATTTGAACTAAATGTAAGCCAAACAGGGCAACTGCTGTGGTTATGGTATTTTGGAGACAGAAACCAGTAAATTCTATACTCCAAACCTCTGCCTCTTCTCCCTAGTCACACATTCTCTATTCAAGAACAGGAGACAACAAAATGAAATTACCAAAAGAAAAAAATGTAATATGACAAAATATAATATGGAAGAAATACAGAATTGTCATGCATAATTGTATACCAGCAAAAGAGAATTTGTTTATTCATTTGTATATTTATTCATTTTATAAGCTTTTAATATTTCTCTCTTCCATGGCCCTCATTGAACAATTTTTGAAAAAGAAAAAGAAAAAATCCTCATAACTAATATGCATGTTCAAATATTCAAAGTCTAGCAAAACAAATCCCCATATTATGTGTCCAAAAACAGCATTCTGTGCTTTCAGTCTATTACCTCTCTGGCAGGAAGTGGATGATGTGTTTCATCTCTAGGACTCTGGATTCATGGTTTATCATTGCATTATCAGAGTTCTAACATCAGATATATGTCAAAGTTATTTTTCTTTATAGTATTATTATCATAGCATCATTTGTTCTCCTAATTTAATTCACTTTGCTCTCCATGAATCTCCCCAATTTCCTATGAAATTGTTCATTTTATCATTCTTTATGTCACATTAATATTCTAATCTATTCATATGATATAATTTTTTTAGCCTTCCTCAATTAAAGGACTTCTCCTTAGTTCCATTTTTGGTTACTATGAAAAGTGCTACTATAAATATTTGTACATACAGGATTTTTCTTTTTTGATCCCTTTTGGGGGTATAGGTTAATAGTGCTATAACTGGACTGAAGAATATGCAGTTTATTAACTTTGGGCACGAAGGGGCAAATTTATTTTTTGAATGACTATAGTACTATATACACATTCTATCCATCATTTATCATTTTGCTGTTTTGTCATCTTTGCCAGTCTGATGAGTATGAAGCAGAACCTCAGAATTGCTTTCATTTCCATTGCTCTTAGTTAATAATACTTGGAGTATTTTTTCGTATGGTTGTTGATAATTTGGACTTCTGCCTTTGAAACTGTTTCTTCACTTCCTTTGGTCATTTGTCTATTAGGGAGTAGCTTTTATTCTTCTAAATTTGAATCAGTTCTTTATATATCTTGGACATGCCACTTTTATGGAAAAAACTTGCTGCAGAGATATTTTCTCATTTAACCCTTCTAATCTTAGCTGTATTGGATTAGTTCATGTAAAAATTTAATTTTGCATAACTAAAGTTATTTGTTTTCTCTTAATTTGCTTATAGCATTACTTTTTATGTCTAAGTCAGCTATCCATTTGGAGTTTATCTTGGCATAACTAGGGTTGTCCCCACAGGTAGCATGGGAATGTAATTCTGTGGCTGGAAGAAAATAGACATCTCTAACCTCTTCTCCCCACCACCTTTCTCCAAAGGAGATTTGAATTCCTTCTGGAAGGGAGGCAGTAGGTAGGGGACCTGAGGATGACCACTTTATTTGGAGAGAATGGGTACTCTGCTCCCTTAAATATTGTTCGTCTATGGGATAAGATTTTAAGGTTCAAGCTAACTTCTGATCACTATTTCATTATGGGGAAAGTGGGAGGACATTAAATTCTATATTCAAGACTTGATACCAAATTCCAGTCCCACAATAAACACGCATAGTGAATATCAAAGAAACTCATTTATCCAAAGCATAGCAAAACAGAGACCAGAGAAAGTATACAGAGAAGAATATATGCTAGGCAATACAGAGTGAAGGTCTCCCATTAGGAGTGAGGTAACTCAGCTCAAACAAGAAAAAGGATCCTGTATTTCAACAAAGGGAAAGTTATCCAAAGTCTCTAGTGTAACTAGCTGAGGATAGGGACGTGATGGAAGTTCTCAGCTCCTCTCATGGTAGCTTTAGTAATCGGAAGTGGAGTTGACATCTCCCATCTCCTCTCTCAAAGCTAGAAGCCAAAAGCACCTAAGGCCAGAAGAAACTGAAGAGATGTCAAGAGATTCTCTCTCTCTCTCCCTGTCCGTGTCTCTCTCTCTCTCTCTCTCTCTCTCTCTCTCTCTCTCTCTCTCTCTCTCTCTCTCTCTCTCTCTCTCTCCCTCTCCTTCTCCCCTGCTCTTGCCAACTCTACCCTGACCTTCAAATAGGCACATGTAGGCACATTGATAGCCACTAATTAGGAAAGAGTCCTATACCAGTAGGTTTGGGGACTTAAGTTATACTGATAATTAATTGTTAGTCTATCCATAATTTCTTCCAAAATGCTTCCCAGTTTTCCCAGAGTTTTTTTTTTAACCAGAAAATGAATACTTCCCCCAGCAACTCAGGTTCTTGAGTTTATTGATCACTATGCTATTGTGTTAATTTGCTTATCTATTTGCACATATTCTTTCACACTGATTAACTTCCTGTAGTATGAAGGCAGAATTTATGATTTCAAAGAGAATCATGTATATGTCTGAATGGTTCAGAACCTCAGGATATAAGGAATTCCCTAAGTAGAAGGCCGAAGCATTTATTCGAGCTCCAAAGTAGCAGACCCATGAACCAGTGTCCCCATTTTGATATCCTGGTCAAAAGCTTCCAAGCCCAATAAGTCCGCCTCACAAGAGTAACCAGGAGGCCACAGAAAAACATGGTGGCATTAAACCAAATCATATTCATGCTTCCCCACTCCCGTAAGAAGATTACCCACTGGCCTCAAGCCCTTGCTCAGCACTCCTCGGTCCACACGCGTCAACCCTGCTACCAGCAGCTCCTGTGTCTTTGTGTTCAGCTCCTTTTGGCTTCTGCTTTATCTTCAGCTTTGGCTGTAGCTGTCTCTGGCTCCAACAAAATCTCAATCTCCAAGCTGTCTTCTCTCCTCTTATAGAGTTTTTGACGTCATCAAGTGTCGTCTGAATGACCAGAGCTGATTGGTTCTTGAATTGGCCCCTTCCCTTAGGACCCTGGGAGGTTCACATCCATATAGATTAGGTTAATACCTAATGAGAGTTAGCCAGACCCACCTTGGGCCCCACCCCAGTCACCAATCCACACCCACATAGGTTCCACACCTAATGGGCGTTTGGGCCTGGGGCTTAGTACCTAGTAAGGTTCAATGAAATACACTCAAAGCAAACAAAAGCCAAACTCTTCAAGGGCACTAAGTGCTAAGGAGCCCATTTTGCTTACCAACACACTTTCTTAGTTATTAAACAGTACCAAATTGTTTTAATGATTATGCTTTTGTAGCATAGTCAGAGATGCGGTAAAGTAGACCCCCTTCTTTCCCACTTTTTTCCTTATTACCCTTGAAATGTTTTGTCTTTTGTTGAATTTTTAAATTTTTTCTAATTCTACAAAGCAATCTTTTGGCAGCTTGATAAAATCATGCACTTTAAAATTATTTATATTATTAACAAAGTTTATCATATTTATAGTTATCACATGTTGAACCAACCCTGCATATCAGGGATTAATCTGACCTAGCCATGATCTTTCTCATATCTTGTTGCAGCCTAATATTAAAAAATCCTATCATGAGGACATGGATGCTCAAGACACAAACCCAGAAGAAGAGAACGACTCCAAAATATCTATAAACATAATCTCAAAGGAAAACACAGCTTGGACACATGTTCAACTAGAATTCCTAGAAGATTTGAAGAAAGTTTTTAAGAGTTAAATTGTTTTTAATAAGTGAAATAAGAATGTTAGAAACAATGGAAAAGAAATGAGAGCTATGGAAAAAATAATTGGAAAGGAAATTAATAGGTTGATGCAAGAAGTACAAAACATTGCCCAAGCAACAAACTCTTTGAAAATTAGAAGCTAATAACTCCATAAGACAACTAGAAACACTAAATAAAAGTGAAAGGAAGAAAGAATATACACAGATATATTGGGGGTACCAAAATACATTTCACTCAACAGGAATATCTCCATTTAGAAGAGAAAAAGTGAAAGGAGAAGGGCAAATGAGAGGGAGACTAGATTAAGATATTCCCTTGATTTAATCTGAGCAAAACATTCCGAGAATGTACAAAAATATTTATAGTTGTTTTTGAAGTAGCAAAGAATGAAAACCTGAAGGAGTACTGCGGAGTACTGGGGAATGGCTGAACAGGTTATGGTATGTAAACATGACAGAATACTATTGTGTTATAAGAAATGCTGAAAGGGACAGTTTCAGAGGAACCTGGGGAGACTCATATGAACTGATGCACAGTGAAGTAAATAGAACTGGAAGAACAATATATAAAGTGACGACAATGTTATAAAGATAACTTCAAAAGACTTAGAAACTTTGATAAGTGTAATGACCAACTGAAATTCCAGAGAACTAAGGATGAAACTTCCTTACCACCTCCTGATAGAGAGGTGAAAGACTCAGGTTGCAGAAAGAGAGACACACTCACAAATACATATTAATTTATACAGTATATATACTCATATATATACATACATACATTTGTGTATATGCATATATATATCTTTTCTTTTGAACATGGCCAATAAGGAAATTTGTTTTGCCAGAAAATACACATTAACAACATGTTTTTTATTGTTGTTCTCAATGGAGGAGATGGCAGAGTAAAAGGAAAGAAGTCAGATTAAAATTTTTTTTAAATATTTAAAAAAAATAAGTGACAGGTCTGAGATGCCTTGAGGCATATAATCAAAGTGGTAGAATTCAACTGGCCAGATGAAAGTCATCTCATTTTCTTCCTTTGCCAAAGTAATCTGATTGCTGTCGCTATGTAAGTCCAATACTGGGAACCACTGACTACCTAACAGACATCAAGGGATCTTAGCTTCTTTGCATGATATACTGGTCCATTTTAGTTTGTTTTTTTTTTAACTTAAAGTCTGATAGTCTACAAACATTTGTATTTTTCCATTCTTCTTTGGTACCACTACTACAGGTGATGCATATAGTCTATGATGATACTCGACTTGCTGGTCTTTGAGATGATTTCTAGAGTCATATGTCATAATTAAAGGAATCTTCCTGAATCATTCCTGGAATTCCTATCAATGGACTGGATTCTGTGAGTTGCTCCTAAGGCACATTTCATGTCCTATACAAGAGGACACCTGTCCTCTTACTGAGCTTTTTTCTCAAACTATTCTTACATTCTTCTGCTACTAGAGAATAAGCAAAGTTATATATGTTGGGAATGACCTTGGAGGTTGAAATGCTAGTACTCTCATGATGTTCACTGCCAGCCCTTCCCTTTGTTCTACTTGAGGGCAAGGACTGTATTTTGCCCTTTTTTGTAGCCTCAGTGCTTAGCATTGTGCTTGGCACATAGTAGGTGCTAAATAAATGTTTCCTGATTGATCATAGGCCTCTTCACAGGTTGCATGGATGGTGAAACTATAGATGTAGGTCCATAGTTTGTTGTCTGCAGAATCTTGGTATTATTTTGAATAGATTAAAATTGGTTCCTGTTGAGTCCTGACATACTAAGGAAATTCCCTGGACCTGACATACCAAGGTATCCCCATTCCCATTGACACCAGTGATCTCCTTATCAAACTGTGAGTGCACAAATATAATGTAGCCCAAATATATTCTGTGATGGATGATATTTATCACTCAGTCCTCAAATTCCAAACCCTTCCAAGGCTGTAATGGCATTTTGTTAATAGTTCTTTCTCAAATTTATCTTGCAAAATGATTGGAAAACAATAATCACTTGTGTTCCACTGTTTAAAATATCAGTGCATAAGGATGTAGAAATCCTCAATCTTTATCATTACCTTTGAATGGAATCCTAGGAATATATAGACCTACCAGAAATCAATGATGAAGTCACTCATATTCACTGTGTTCAGGGTTCAGGATGACTTCTCTCCCTAAATCTCCTTTTTCCAATACTGGTTCTATAGACCTCAGCTTCTACAGTATCAAAGCTACAAAATCTTCATGAATGCATTCAATCCCCATATCACTGTCATCTTCACAGGTGTAAAAAGGTATATCTACCTTTCTGTCTGTCTTCTAGCAGCACTGTTTGTTAATTTTGCTTTTGTGGTTTTCACTCTGTAATACCCTTACCTTTCCACATAGCACAACTTTGTCTGGTGTTGCATAACTTGTCAGATTTTCTGTGGCCTTTAGGGCTCTAGTCTGTATCAAATGTGGCTTCTTTGTTTTGCTTCCATGATCCATACACTAAAAATGTTCATGTCCCTTTGATCTTTGTAAGTGCAAAATTCTATCCCACATACATGGATATCACCTTTACAAAATTTGGTGGAGGCTGGTGCAGAGCCGTGTTAACTGAACACCACTTTATTGCTGTCTAGATGTGAAATGTCCATTCCAGTATGACTTCAACATCTTCCCCAGGCTTTACTAGTCTCCTCTGTAGGTGTCTAATTATATGAACTACAAAGTCTCTGGGCTCTTCCCCTTGTTATTGAATAATCATTTATCTATCTATCTACCTATCTTTTCCCCAATTACATGTAAAAACAATTTTAATGTTCATTTTTTTAAAATTTGAGTTCCAAATTCTCTTGCTTTCATGCTTCTCATACCACCACATTGGGAAGGCAAGCAATTTGATGTAGATTGATGAGCATAAACATATTTCCCTATTAGTCACATTGTGAGGAAAAAAACAGACCCAAAAAAACCAAACAAGAAAAATAAAGTAGAAAAAAAATTTCTTTTATCTGCATTCAGACTCCATCAGTTCTTTCTCTGGAGATAGATAGTACTTTGGAATTATCTTGGATCATTGTATTGATGAGAGTAGCTAAGTCATTAATAGTTAAGAATCATACAATATTGCTGCTACTGTGTATAATGCCCTCCTGGTTCTGCTCATTTCAGTTTGCATCAGTTCATGTTTAGTCTTTCAAGGTTTTCCTGAAAGTATCCTGTTTGACATTTCTTATAGCACAATATTGTATGATATAGTACAATATCCTTCTCCTCATTTCTCATAGTACAATTTTATCACAATCCTATACCACAACTTGTTCAGCGATTCTGCAATTGATGGACATCCCCTCAGTTTACAATTCTTTTCCACCACTAAAAAGCTGCTATAAATATTCTTGTACATATAGGTCCTTTTCCCTTTTTAGAAAAAATCCCTTTGGGATACAGATCTAATAGTGATATTATTGGCTTAAAAGGTTTGCACAATTTTATAGCCTTTTTGGCATAGTTACAAATTGATCTCCAGAATAGTTGAATCAGTTTGCAATTCCACCAATAGTGCATTAGTGTCTGAATTTTCTCATATCCCTTCCAACATTTGTCCTTTTCCTTTTCTGTCAAACTAGCCAATATAAGTGTAAGGTGATGTAAGATTTTAATTTGCATTTCTCTCACCAATAGTGCTTTAGAGCATTTTTTCATAGGAATATACATAGCTTTGTTTACTTTATCTAAAAACTATTCACATCTTTTGACCATTTATTGATTGGGCAATGACGCTTATCTTTATAAATTTAATTAAGTTCTCTATCTATTTGAAAAATGAGGCCTTCATCAGAGAAACTTGCTATACATTTTTTCACAGATTACTCCATAATCAAAATTACTCCATCCCTCCATCTTATCCCCACCCCATTTATCCTACTCTCTCCTTTTACCCTGTTCATCCTCAAATGTTTTGCTTCTGACTACCACCTCACCAAAACTTCCCTCCATTCTATCAGACCCTATTCCTCTCTTACTTTTCTGTATGGTAAGAGAGATTTCTATACTCAACTGATTGTCTACATCATCCACTCTTTGAGCGGATTCTAATGAGAGTAAGATTCAAGTATTATCCCCTCTGCTGTAAAAGCTCTTTCGTACCTCTTCTATGTGAGATCCCCATGCTACCTCTCCCTTTACCATTCTCCAAGAGCATTTCTTTTTCTCACCTCTTAATTTTATTTTATTTTTTAGATGTCATCCATCATATTCAACTCACACCCATGCCCTACTTCTTCTAAGTGCTCTAATAATGAAAAAGTTCTGAGGAGTTACAAGTATTATCTTCCAATGGAGGAATGTGAACAGTTTAACCTTAATAAACCCATTATATTTTGTCTTTCCTGTTTACTTTTTTATGTTTCTTTTAAGTCTTTTATTTGAAAGTCAGATTTACTATTCAATTCTCATTTTTTCATCAGGAATGCTTGAAAATCCTCAATTTCATCAAATATCCATTTTTCCCATTGAAGGATTTACTTGGTTTTGCTGGGTAGGTGATTCTTGGTTGTACTCTGGCTCCTTTGCCATATGGAATATTATATTCCAAGCCCACTGATCCTTTAATGTAGAAGCTGCTAAATCTTATGTTATCCTGATTGTGTCTTCATGATATTTGAGTTGATTCTTTCTGGCTGCTAACAATATTTTTTCCTTGACTTGGAAGCTCTGAAATTTGACTATAATATTCATGGGAGTTTTCATTGTGAGATCTCTTTCAGGAGATGATTGATGGATGTTTTTGATTTCTATTTTGCCCTCTGGTTCTAGGATATCACGGAAGTTTTCCACGATAATTTCTTTTTTTTTTAATTTATTTTTAATATGTTTAGTTTTCAGCATTGATTTTCACATGCGTTTGAATTACAGATTTTCTCCCCATTTCCACCCCCCCACTCCAAGATGGCGTACACTCT
>JAQQSZ010015771.1:0-11189 GCA_028646595.1 Phalanger gymnotis | reverse complement strand
ACAACTCCTGACTCTCTATGATGACTCATCCTCAGTAGAATATAAGTTCCTTGAGGGAAAGGACTGTTGATCATAGAATCATAGATCTAGAAATGAAAAAGACATTAGAGGTCAACCAGTTCAATGCTGTCATTTTACAAATGAACCCTAGAGAGGTTAAAAGCCTTGCAGCTTTAGGTTATTCAGGGAATAAACATCAGAAGTAAGATTCAAATTTTTGTCTTCTGACTCAAGGATTGGAGCTCTTGTTTCCATTTTTATGTACCCAGTGCCTAGCACAGTGTTCAGTCATTCCGGTTGTGTCCTACTCTTTATGACCCCATTTGGGGTTTTCTTGGCAAAGATACTGGAGTGGTCTGCCATTTCCTTCTCCAGCTCATTTTACAGTTGAGAAAACTTAGGCAGTTGGAGTCAAATGATTTGCCCAGGGTCCTACAGCTAATAAGTGGCCAGATTTGAACTCAGGAAGATGAATCTTCCTGACTCCAGCCCCAGCATTCTACCAGCTGTTCCACCTAGCTGCCCAATTTGTGTTTAATAAATAGTTGACGAATGGAAGTCTTCCCCCCAGCATTAGAGTGGCCTCCTAGAATACTATCATTAAAACGTTATCATAGAAAAATAACTTCCACATAAAGCAATAATGTAGGTAATTTCAACCAACAGTAAGAGGAACATCATTGGGCAGGACCTCACCATTAAGAGGGATGCTCATGATGGTTCTATGTACCAAAGCTTAAGCTCCTGCTTACGGTCTGGGAGTCTGTTCTCCCATCTCAGAACTTAGCTTTCCGAGAGAAGCCCCAGTCATCCCAATGCTTCCTGAGACTAAAATCAGCTCTTCATCATCCCAAAATGTCAACGTTAAACAGCTGCAGAAAAGAAATGCTAATTATATCAGGGACCAGAGCTAGTTATTCACCTCTTCACCAAGGCATTAAAGACAGAATATGAGAGAGCAGAGGACGCTACCAGCAGACAGTATAAATGATACCCTTGGCTTTTTTGTTGTTTGTTTGTTTTGTTTTATCTGATTTACTAGGCCCACTTAGCCATCTGTGGCTAATTATTCTGGGAATGCAGCCATTATTTTATTCAAGTTTTGTTCTCTGGTTTTAATAAATTAATGAGGTGTTAACCAAATCCTCACATGAATGAAAACAATGAATTCACCAAGGTTCACAGAACTGCCAGCCCTGCCAATCAGTAGTGTTTTTCCATTTGTGGCTCTTTGTCTGTCCCCTGGGATGCTTTCGAGCCTGGCAGCTGCCTGTTTGTATTTTAACAAATGTGCAAATACTTCCTGAAACATTGGGGAGGGGGAGAAGCTTGAGGAATGAAGTTAAGGTCCCCTTAGGAAAGTCAACAGATTTATCATCTGAATATAGACAAGAAAATGAGATGGAGGTGGCTGGGCGTGGGGCACTCAAAGGGCACTCAATTTAGAGTCACGGGACACGGATTCAAGTCCCAGCTCTGCCACTTAAGAATTGTGTGACCATAATATTGTATTGTGTATTATAGTTTATGTTTTTTTCCCTTACTGGTCCTCGGTCCTTCCATGCTAGCCTGTAAGCTCCATGAGGTGGCACAATAGACAGAGTACTAGACTTAGAATAAGGAAGACCCATCTTCCTGAGTTCAAATCTGGCTTCAGACACTTAATAGCTGAGTGACCCTGGGCAATTCATTTAACTTTGTTTGCCTCAGTTTCCTCATCTGTAAAATAAGCTAGAGAAGGAAATAACAAACTGCCCTAGTATGTCCACCAAGAAAACCCCAAATGGAGTCACTAAGAGTAGGGTGTAACCGAACAACAACAGCAGCAAAACTCCATGAAGGCAAGTGTCTGGCTTACCCGAACTTTGATCCTCTCCAGAACCTTGCATTATGTCCTTCACATAACTTAATTCAACAAAGTTTGTTGATTTAACAAATTCAACAAATTAAATTCAACAAATTAAATACCTACCATGTATAAGTCATAATAAGAAACACTGAGCATATAAAGACAAAAACCAGTCCCTATCCTCCAGTTCACATTCTACTGAAGGAGTGCAACATGTACCCAAGTAAATAAATACAAGATATACGCCAAGTCTTTTCAAGAGGGGAAAAGGCTTATAATTGGGGGACAAGGAAAGTGTTTCGTAGGAGGTGGCAATTGGGCTCTGCTTTCAATGAAGCTGGGGATTCTCTGAGAGAGTTGAGGTAGCAAA
The DNA here is from genome assembly GCA_028646595.1 of Phalanger gymnotis. Classification (NCBI taxonomy): domain Eukaryota; kingdom Metazoa; phylum Chordata; class Mammalia; order Diprotodontia; family Phalangeridae; genus Phalanger; species Phalanger gymnotis. The sequence goes on along the minus strand of JAQQSZ010015771.1, from coordinate 8,970 downwards.
GGACTTCTTATACAAAGCACAGGAGTGGCAAGTGCCATGCCATGACTGGAGACCAGCTAACAAATCAATTTGGCTAGATTACTGAGTATGCTGAGAGCAATAATGTGAAATTAGACTGAAAAAGACCCAGATTGCCAAAGACTATAGATGCCTGGCTGAAGATGTTTTGTTTTGTTTAGTTTTAATTTTATCCTAGAGTCACCAGGGAACTCTCAATGATTTTCCAGTAAAATAGGAGTGGGCGAAAAGATGAGAAGGTCTTTTTAGGATTATCTATTTGGCATTTGTGTGAAGGATGGGCTAGAGCAGGGAGAGGCGGAAAACAGGGAGATCAATTTGGAGGCTGTTGCATTAGTCTAGTTGAGAAGTGATGGGGGCTTACGCTGAGACGGTAAGGTATAATTGAAGGAGCACTGCTTTCAGAGTCAGAGAATCTAAATTTAAACTGTACTACCTATTACCTGTGTTATCACTGATAAGCCAGTTACCCTCTCTTAGCCTAAATTCATTGATGACTTCTCAAGTCCTTTCTACCTCTAAATCTATGATCCTGAAATCTTAAAGTAAACATTACAAGAGTTGCGAGAAGGGGGCAGATAGGAGAGATGTTGCAAAGGTGGGAAGAAGACAAATTGATTGTTTCTGGGGGTTGAAGGAGTAAGAAGAGTCTCACATGACTTCAAATATGTAAACTGGAGGGGATGGAAAGATCACAATGTCATCAATAGAAATAGAGGAATTTAGAGGAGGGATGGATTTGGAAGGAAAAATACTAAGTTGTTTTAAACATGTTGAATTTGCGGTGGCTGAGGGATATCCAGAAGGAGATATCTAACAGATGCCCAATGCATCCTAGAATTTAGGAAGATATTAAGACCAGATATATACATTCAGAAGTCTTCTGCATAAAAATGATCATTGAATCTACGGGATGACAAGACCAACGAGGGAAAGAGTGTGGGACAAGAAAAGACGACAGTCTAAGACAGCCTTGGGGGACTCAAATGGATGAAAGGAAGAAGAGTTAGCAAAAGAGGCTAGGAAAGGGATAGTCAGAAAAGGAAGAAAACCAAGAAAAAAGTTAAATAAAGTAAGGGAGGAAAAGTGGCCAGGAGAGAAGGTCAATGATATTGCTAAAAGCTGTTGAGAGGTCAAATAGAATGAAGACTAAGAAAAAGCCACTGGATACAAGTGTTTATTGTTAATAAATGTTTGTTCAAGTTACATCACCTCATTTCTCTAATCGTCAGTTTCCACATCTGTCAAAAAGGGCTAATAATGCCATTTCTACCTATCCATATACAACACATACTATTGGTAAAATGAGCAACAAGTGAAAAAACTCTTTAAGTTTCTAGCATATGTACTGTACCTGTAGAAAGCTAGCACCCGAGGGTCATTAAGATGCATTCATTTTAATCATTGCATCCAGATCCATAAAACACCAAATTTCCTAATTAAGTCTGGTGTCTAGAAGCCAAGTTCCTCTTGGCAAAAGCAACATGATCCAGTCTGACTAGACAGGGCAAAGCTGAATCAGGCCCATCAGGTTCTAATTGGTTCTAATAAGCACTCTCACAACCAGAACTGCATTCCTTTCTCAGCCCCACAGCCCTCATAAAGGAGAGAAATTCCATGTCACCTTTAAAAATAACCTACTCCTTCTAGCCAGATGCTTGTTCAATTGATACATGGGGCTAGGTTTTCTTCTTTATTTTTTCTAAGTCCTGTCTAGTAGAGAGAGAGAGAGAGAGAGAGAGAAATATAATGCATATGTAATATAATATACAATTACATATAACATGTTATATATTATATAGGTATAATATATAATCATATATAACATTATATAGCTACATAATTATATCTTACATAGATATACATTATAATATATGTTATATAGATAGGTAGATAGATAGATAGATAGATAGATAGATAGATAGATAGATAGATAGATAGATAGATAATATCTCCACCTGGGTGTCCCAGTGGTGTCTCAAAGTCAACATATCCAAAACTGCATTCTTTAGCATATTTCCCCCTAAAATCAGTGTTCCTCCCAACATCTTTTTCTCCACAGGATACCAATGTTCTTCTGATCACCTATGTTCAAAGTCTAGGAGTGACCCTCAATTCTTCACCTTCACTCAATCCTCTATATCTGCTCAGGTGCCAAGTCTAGTCAGTTTCATAGCCTCAACATCTCTCCCATCCACCGCTTTCTCTCTACCCTCACCACCACCATCCGAGGCCAAGGCTGAATCACTTCTCACTTCTCCATCCTTTTAAAAGCCAAATAGGGGTTTCTTTCTTTTGATCCTGGAAATAACAGGGAGTTGCTAGAGTATCCTATGGGGTGAAGGAGTAATATAGTCAGACTTGTATTTTAGGAAGACCAATTTGGCAGCTGATTGAAGGATGGATTAGAGTAAGAAGAAACTTAAGACAGAGAGGCCAACCCGCAGGTTATTAAAAAAGCTCTGGAAATGAGGAGATGTGGGCCTATGGAAGGGGCAGTGTCAGAGAACAGAGAAGGGCATGTACAAGACATATTATGATAGTAAAATTGACAGAATTTGACAAAAAATTGGATATGGGGTGAGAAAAAGTAGAGAGTTCAACATGACACCTAGGTTTTGTTACAATCAAAATTAGGTAAACTGAAGTACAAAGTTCCAAGCATAATCAATTTATTAATAAAGTATAAACTTACCATTAAATAGGATCTCAGCTTCCTCAGCAAAGCTAAGACCCTGAATGAGGAGGATAGCTCTCTTTTATAGTTTTGGGTAAATGTAAATAGCAGTTCTTTCTCTTTTGGCTAGAAATCCTGAGGGTCTTCCCCTCCCAGTTTGATTTTTTTTTCTTTTTCTTTTTTTCTCATTAAAGATGTCATCCCTTGACCCCCTTCTCAGAGGCCTACTCACTGAATGGGTGTTACCTCACTCTAACTGAGAACCTGAAAAGGCCTGAGCCTAAAAGGGTCAGAGATTCCCATTGCATCCTGGGTCATCTCCAGTCATCCTGATGAATATCTGGTCACTGGATCCAGATGGCTCTGGAGGAGAAAGTGAGGCTGGTGACCTCGCACAGCCCTCCCTCATTCAAATCAAATTCAACTGCAAGTCATGTCATCGTTTCCCTGATGTCATGGTCCTCTTCAAAAAAGAAGAACAAACATAACAACTCCAATTGATTCCATCATTCCCCAATTAATGAGTCTCCTCTTCCTCCTTAGTTTCCTGGGGTTTATTTTTTCAATCAGAAAAGGAGCAACTATAAATATTTTGGTAAATATAGGACCTTGTCCTTTCTTTGCTCTTTTCTTGGATATTAAACTAGCAGTGTTATAGTTGGGCCAGAGGTAGTGTAGTGATGTGTTGATAAATGTTTAACAACTAGATCTCAAGGGAAAAAAAAGGTATTCACCCATGACATAGTTTTAAGTTCAAATTTTATATGCATTATTAAGATTTGCTCCATAATTTTATAAGTCCGGACAACAAAAAAAAACAATAAATCAAACTCTATTTCTGAGATATAAAAGCTCACACTGAGAATCTGACAATTGTCTGTCTAGAGCTGGTAAGACTCAAAGGGCATGGACTTCTTTGCACAATTTTAAATTGCTATACACAAAGACTAGACTTCAGTGTATCAAAGTGCCTGCTCTTCCACAGTCCTTCCAATAGTTACCATTTTTTGTCGTCTTTGCCAATCAGAGGAGTATAAGGTAGAGTGTCAGAATTATTTTAATTTGTATTTCTCTAGTTATTGGTGATTCAGAACATTTCTAATATGGTTATAGATAACCTGGGTCTCTTCTTTGAGCTGTTTGTTCTTATTCTTAGATCACTTATCAGTTAGGGAATGGCTCTTTTTCTTACAAATTTACATCACTTTCTTACATATTTTGGAAATCGTACCTTTATCAGAGAAGCTTGCTGCAAAGATTTTTTTTCCAGTTGATTATTTCTTAATTTCTTAAAAAATTTATTTTATTTTTAATTTACTAAATAAAACAAGCATTGCCATAGCATAGTAAAATAAAAAAAAGATGGCACACAAAGCCACAAATCTGTTATGTACAACTTGCTATTCCTTTTAAATATGTAATAAATCGTGTAATTTTTTTTATTCTCTCACTCCCCTCCCATGCTGCCTAGAGATAGCTACCATTAGACACAAATGTGTGTGTGTGTATGTGTGTGTATGTGTGTGTGGGTGTAAAATCATTCTATACATACTTCTATTCATCAGTTCTTTCTCTGGATGCAGATAGTATCTTCCTTCATAGGTCCTTTGTAGTTAATTTGGGTATTTACAATAGTCTTAGTCACTCAAAGTTGTTCTTAAAACAATATTATTGTTACTGTAAATAGCATTCTCTTGGTTCTGCTCATTTCACTCTTCATTATTTCATGCAAGTTAATTGGGGAAGGGCTGAACAAATTGTGGTATATGATCCTGATGGGATACTACTGTGCTATGAGAAATGACAAGCTCATTGATTTTAGAAAAACATGGGTAGACTTCCAGTTGACTATTTATCTTCTAACCGTTGCTGTATTGGATTTGTCTGTGCAAAAACTTTTTAATTCTATGTAATAAAAATTATCCATTTTATGTTCCATGATCCTTGTCATTCCTTCTTTGATCATAAATGCTTCCCCTATTTATAGATCTGAACAGTAATTTCTTCCTTGTTTCTTTAATTTGTTAATAATGTGTCCTTTATATCTAGATCATGTATCCATTTGGAGTAGTCTTAAAGTGTGAGTCCACCTCTAACTTTTCAGAAGAATTTTCCAAATGTACCACTGGCAAGGCTGCAATGCTGGAGCAACCAAAGTAAATACAGCCTTAATACTGTACCATCATGCTGGAAATATTCTGAATATGGTCCCAGCAACAGACTGAATCTGTTTACCAAAGACTAGCTTAACTGTGGAGAGGCTCGTCTCCATGAACAATACCCTGAATCAATTGTCAATGGTCAATAGCCAGACCATTAATTTGCTAGTGAAAAGAATAAAATTAGAATGAAGTTAGAAAAATAAAAATGAGGAAAAATGTATGTTGTACAATTAAAATTTCATCTGGAGCTATTTAAATGAGCTGTTGATGATGAAAAATGGAATGTAGAGATAGAAGGAAGGATGAAGACACAAACTACGATAATATCATAGAGAAGATTAATAGACATGAATCAATTGTGATAATATGGAAACCAAAAAAATTCTGTAGAGTGTCTTATTCAGCAAACACTTGCCAAGCTGGGAGAGATGGCAGCCAAGTGCAAGCTTAGTTTGGAATAAGTCTTACAGAGAAGAGAGATTAGGAACAGTATCACTCCATAAAATAGAGAAAAGCAATGAAGGGTAAAACCAGTTTAAAGAAATCCTGGTAAGAAACACAATTAATTCAAGTCATCCTGAGGGCATTAAAGAAAAAAAAGCAAGAGGAAAATAAGCAAAAACAAAAGAAAAATGGGAAAGATTAACCAAGAAATTTATATCCATTTTTTTCCATTAATAACAACAGAACTACAACACATCATAATCTGGTATGTGCTTATAGAAGAGGTAGAAATGGCAACTGATGTATCAACAAGTATTTATTGAGGACTCATTATATGTCCAGCTCTGCACTAGGTGCTAAGAATAGAAAAACAAAAACAAAACAGTCCCTGCCCACAAGGAGCTTACCTCCTATTCGTAAAGACATTATGTAACCTAAGCATATAGAATGTAATCCATAGAATAATATAATATATCGTATATAGCTTAACATTGTATATGTAACATAAAGTAATTATATATAATATTACACATTAGGCATAATGATATACAATATAATTTGTAGAATAATATATTGTATATAACATAATGTATAATATAACATGTTGTTTTCCTTCATTTTTGAAGGGTACCAGTGAGATCATGGGTGATATCTTGATTCACGCATGAACTAGATTTAAATGAGACTCAGTTTCACAGAGTCATCAGCCCCATTCTCCCTTCCAGAATAATCAAAGTCCAGTGGCAAGACAAAAGTCAGGATGACCGGCAATGGCCCAGGATGCAGCAGATGACCTTGGCATCTTTGACATCTGACCAAGCTCTAAGCCCTCCACAGCACCTGCCTCATCCTCCTTAACGGTCATTGGAACAAATTGTTCTCATCTGCCCATTCTGGCAGGGGAAGTCTTCACATGCTTGGGGTAGACAATACCCTCTATGTAACATATAATGTGGAATTTAGCATATAGAGTAGTATATGTCATACATAAATATAATAAAGAATATTACATCTAGAATAAAATATTGTATATAACATAATGTATTATATAACACATAATATGGAATATGACATCAAAAATTACATAGAATTATATGATATATAACATGTATATCATATAATGTAGAATATAATATAGGCAACATAGATATGTAACATCGATATAAAATATAATGTAGAATATAATATCTAGAAAAATATAATATATTGTATATAACATAATATATAATGCATAATATGGAATACAATATATAATGACATATGAATAGAATAGAGTAACCTGTGACACATGATATAATTTATATAATAATATCTTATCTATAACATATAATATAGAACATACTGTATTATCTACAACATAGATAATATAGTAGGTAATAATAAAATATACACAGAACAAATTCAAGATAATTTGGGGGTAGGCAGTAGCAAATGGGAGATCAAGACAGGCTTTGTGTAGGATGTGGCATTTGAGCTCAGCTTTGAAGGAAATTAGGAATTCTAAGAGGTGGATGTAAGAAGGGAGGACAGGAGAATTTATTAGGCAACAAAGACTATGCACAGACATGGGATGGGGAATGAAGATAAGCAAGGTCAGTTTGGCCAGACCAAAGAGTGTGTGAAGGGAAGTCCTGTGTAAGAAGACTGGAAAGGTAGGTTGGAGTCAGGATGTGCAGAGCATTAAATACCAAATGGACAGGCCTGAATTTAGTCCTAGAAAGAATAAAAAGCTGCTGGAGTTTATTGAACAGGCCAGTGTCATGGTGAGAACAAATTAAGCTGAGGGAAAACAGCTATATTAGTACAAGGATTCATAGGGAAGATCCATGCTGGAGACAAGAGAATTATGAAGGCACTCAAGGATCTATTCACTAAGTATCTTCAGGAGGGAAAAACATCAAAAGCATGGGGCGGGGGACAGCCATCTTTCTCATTTTTAATACCAAAAAAGCAACCAAAAGAAAATCAGCAACTACAGACCTAAATACTCACTTTCTGTTCTATGTAGATTTTTTATGAGAATAATCTACACATCCATTGAAGGCATCCCTGTTAAGGATATTATTCAACATCAGACAGACAAATAATATTCCACAGGGAAGAACATCTGTACCAATTGACTAGAACATAAGATCACACTGTGCTTATTGTTAAATCGATTTTTTTAAATTGGTTCAACAGAGTAAAAATATACCTTAAAGGCTCTCTTCCAACAGGATACATCCCATACATACATCAAAATTATTCAGAATTGGGGCAACTAGGTGGTGCAGTGAGTAGAACACTGGCCTTGCAGTTAGGAGTACCTAAGTTTAAATCCAACCTCAGACACTTAACACACTTTCTAGCTGTGTGACCTTGGGCAAATCACTTAACCCCAATTGCCCTGCCTTGCCCCCTGCAAAAAAAACTTTATTCAGGGGTGGAGCCAAGATGGTGGCTGGAAAGCAGGGACTTGCCTAAAGCTCTCCCCCAGGACCCTCCAAACACCTATAAAATGGCTCTGAACAAATTCTAGAGTTGCAGAACCCACAAAATAGCAAAGGATAGCAGGGCTCCAGCCCAGGACAGCCTTGATGGTCACTGGGTAAGGTCTATCGTGAACTGAGCTGGGAGTGGAGCGGAGCAAAGCCCAGCATGGGCTACACTTGGACCAACCAGACAGGGAGCCAGGCAGAATATGCCCTAGCGCTCTGAATCAGTGCACTGTGGCAGTTACCAGACTTCTCAATCCACAAACACCAGAGACAACAGAGAAGTGGGAAAAGTTGTGGGGACAGAAGAAAAGGAGTTCAGGGTTTGGCCACCACCCTGGGGGGCAGTGGAGGTGGTGCAGCTCTGAGGACAGGACTACAGCTGCAGTTGCTTCTTGCCCCAGACCAACCTGGTGGGAGGAATTAAGTAGCAGATCAGAACAGGAGTGCAGAACGTACTTAGGTCTGAGTCACTGTCCAGGTTGGCAGTTCTTGGGGGAGGAAGAGCACTGGTGTGGCAGAGCTTGCAGTGTAGAAATAGCTCTGAAAACAACAGCACAGTCCCTCAACCTTGGGACAAAGTACTCTCTACTCTATAAGCAGTCACACCCCAATGAAAAGCTCAAGGGTCAAGTAGTTGGCTGGGAACATGAACAGGCAGCAAAAATGGATGCAGATTCAGACTCAGACTTTAGAATCTTTCTTTAGTGACAAAGAAGACCAAAACATAGAGCCAGAAGAAATCAACAAAGTTGAAGAGCCTCCAAGAAAAATATGAACTGGTCTCAGGCCATGGAAGAGCTCAAAAAGGATTTGGAAAAGCAAGTTAGAGAAGTAGAAGAAAAATTGGGAAGAGAAATGAGAGTGAAGCAGGAAAACCATGAAAAATAAATCAATGACTTGCTAAAATAAAAGACCCAAAAAAATACTGAAGAAAATAACACCTTAAAAATAGACTAACTCAAATGGCAAAAGAGCTCCAAAAAGCCAATGAGGAGAAGAATGGCTTGAAAGGCAGAATTAGCCAAATGGAAAAGGAAGTCCAAAAGACCACTGAAGAAAATACTACCTTAAAAATTAGATTGGAGCAAGTGAAAGCTAATGATTTATGAAAAATCAAGATGTTATAAAACAGAGCCAAAGGAATAAAAAATGGAACATAATGTGAAATATCTCATTGGAAAAACAACTGACC
>JAQQSZ010015770.1:0-11189 GCA_028646595.1 Phalanger gymnotis | reverse complement strand
TGTTCACCATGGGAGTTCATTCCATGGGATTTTCCACATTCACAAAATCCTTAATGTATTGATGTTGTCCCTAGATGATACATATATCTAGATATTTACAGTTTTATGAAGAACTCACACATAGCAAGCATTCACATGGCGATCAGAAGAAGTGGTACAAGGACACTCTCAAGGTCTCTGGACTTTGGAATTGATTGTGTCACATGGGAGACACTGGCAAGGGACTGCTCCACATAGCATGCCCACATCAGAGAAGGTGCTGTGCTCTGTGAGCAAAGCAGAAGTGAAATAGCTCAAAGGCAACTCAGGATGCACAAATTTAGAGAATGCACCCCAAATATTTACATAGATTATTTGTGCCCAACCTGTGGTAGAGCATTTTGAGCTCATATTGTTCTGATCGGCCACAGTTCGACACATTGAAACTTGAATCTAGCATAGTTACGTCATTTTGGTCCTCTTTGAGAATGAAGGACAACAACCAACCAACCAACCATATCTAGATTATCAGATGAATAAAATGCAAACAATCTTGCCCAGTTCAGCCACAACCCAAAGGGAAGTGTATAACATAATTTAGCAAAATATTTGCATCTCTAAGGTAGATCTGAGTTAGTCTGTTAAAATTTTTATTTATTTATTATTTAGAATATGTTTTTTAAGGGTGCTCCTTTGGATCAAGACATTATTTTTAAAAAGTACTGTCTTGTCTATCTATATGGAAAACATAGTGGAATCATTTTTCTTCTCAGCGGTTGGGGGATAAGCTTTATAGGCCTAACAGTGGTGTTTCACACCCCTAACCCCAACCAATTAAATAATATGATGCTCTTTATCTTGAAACCTTAAAAAAGAATTTTTTTTTAGCATATTAAGGTTATAAAGCAATGCTGATAAAAATCTATTCCTTACCAGTTACCCATCAAACTAATTGTTAGGGAAAAAAAGATTTATAGTATTTTTCCCCCTGAATCATTTCTTAGCACATCAGATTGAATAGACTGAACCTTCCCATGACATATGTATCCTTAAAAGGGCTTGTATATGAGGCAAACTTATAATTATTTACCCCTGTTTCTGTTTTTTTTCCATTACTATTCTCACATTTAAGAGTGAGCTGATAATGGCACCTGGCAGCACTTTATATCTGAACGTATGCGTCTCCATTTCCTTTCTGTAATTTGTAATCACTTTGACTCCCATGGAGGGCTCTGGAAAGCAGCAAGTATAGTTTTTCATCAAATTCTAATTTTGTCTTGTCTCTTCCTTTGTTAAAAGGAGAGGTGAGATCAGAGTATTTATCTATGAATGTGCATGCATATATAGGCAGATTAAACTCCCTATCTATATATTGATACAGCGTAAACAGGAATTTAGAGAATCATAGAATCCCAGAGTTTAAGACTGGAAGACACTATAGATTAAAATATCTATATATGTATAGATGTAGACTAAACATTAATTTTTTTTTAAAAAAATCAAAGAATCTCAATTTTTAAGAATTGAAAGATTATTTCAGGCACTATTCTACGTAGCTCAACCATCCTATGTACTAAAAGGAATTCCCATGACAACTTGACAGCCTCCACGGAGATTTCCAATGAGGCTACTTTCTCAGGTAGCCCATTCCACTTTGGGGCAGTTCTAGCTGTTAGACTCCCTCTGCCCCAACACCACCTCAGACACCATAAAGCATGCTTCTTTTTAACATACCCATTGCTTCTAGTTCTATCCTCCAGGGCCAGACAAAGAAGTCTAACCTTTCTTCCAGGTAACACCTCTTCAAGTAATCAAAGAGAGATTTCAGATACCACTTCCTCTATCAGATCTTTTCATTTCCCAGCTAAATATTCTCAATTTCTTCAAGCATTTGTTATGTTGCCTGTAATTAAAGCCCTTTATTTCAGTTTATTGTTACTATTAAGTAATTATAGTAGTGTCTGACTCTTCGTGGCTCCATTTGAGGTTTTATTGGCAAAGATACTTGAGTGGCTTGCCATTTTCTTCTCCAGTTCATTTTATAAATGAGGAACTGAGACAAACAGGGTTATGGGACTTGCCCAGGGTCACTCAGCTGGTCAGTGTCTGAAGTTAGATTTGAACTCAGGAAAATGAGTCTTTTTGACTTCAGGCCCAACACTTGATACAATGCTCCACCTCACTATCTCTTTTGTTTATTATCCTGATTACTGACTTTCACGGTTATTTATGACCTTTTTAAAAATTTTATTTTTAAAAAAAAATTTTAATTTTAATTTTAAGCCTGGGGTGGGGAACCTGTGGCCTCTGGGCCATATATGGCTTTGTAGGTTCTTGGCTGAGGCCTCTTGACTGAGTCCAAGTTTTACAGAACAAATCCTTTTATTAAGGGGATTTGTTCTGTGAAGTTTGGATTCAGTCAAAGGGCTACAGTTGAGGACTGAGGGGGCCACAAGTGGTGTCAAGGCTGCAAGTTCCCCACCCCTGCTAGTCACTGGGGAAATCAGTAAAGGTATTCCACAGAAGGACACATAAAATAAGTCTCTCTCACACAAAGAAGGCACTTAATAAGTGTTCGTTGACTTGAATTAAACTGATTTATTTTAGATCCATGGTCAAGTTTAAGGGACCCATATATAGACATTCACATAAAAAGGAACACATGAAAACACAGGAGGCATTCATGAAAATTATTAATGATCATTACTCTATACCTTTCTTCCTCCTTGTTATCTTGTTTTCAAGAGCTAGGGAAGGAGGCGAATGGAGTACATTCAAGAATCAGCAGACTTGATGCTTAGTAGGAAAAACCCAGTTTCCAGAGAATTCTGTAGACTGCAGGTATATGGTAGAAAAGCACTAGACATGGACAACTGGGAAAAAGTAGGAAAAGGAAGGAATATGAAATGTGCAGAAGAAAGCTTTCTGAAAATAACATTAATAACAGCCAGCATTTATGTAACATTTGTAAAATGTTTTCTCATTTTATACTCAAAACAATCTGGGAGGCAGGTACAATTGTTAGCTGCATTTTGCAGATGAGGAAACTGAGGCAGACAAAGGTTAAGTGATTTTCCCAGGGCCAGTCATCTATAAAGTGTCAGAGGCTGGACTTTAATTTAGGACTTCCTGACTCCAAGTTTAGTGTTATTTTCTGCTTGCTGCTTTCTGCTGACAGAAGGCAGTGTTTTCCTCTGTTTTCCTGAGACAGATGAAGGAATGAGAGAAGCCAACATAATCTACTGTTGTTGGGTGAGGAACATGGAGCTGTGAAGCCATGAGCTGGAAGAGATGGATGGCAGTTTCAAACAGGTGACAGCAGCAGCAGTGACTGGCAGAGGCAGAAAATAAAACAGTAAACAGATAAAGCAGTGAGCAGATGGAATGCAGACCCCTTACTCATCATTGAACCAATGAGTGCAGCATATGGAGGATTCTGGAACTTCCCTTAGTCTTCCTCTATCAGTGTCATAAATTTCTGAGGATTCAACCTAAACAATTCTAGGATAAAGAGGAAATGGGGCACATTTCTTATTTGCTTGCCCCCATCTATGTTCATTATAGTGGTAAATAAATGTTTTACATCTAAGGGGGGTTATCAGTATATTTGTGTAATTTCCCAACTACCTTAACAGCTCATTGTGTGGGCAAACTGTGGGGCGAACTCCTTGGGATTTGCTGGCTTAGAGGTCTACTCCTATTTGTATCATCTCTAAAAGCAAGTTGTGTAAACTATCACAGTCACTTTTCCATTTTGCTCATTTTCCATTCTCTTTTTCCCTTGTGTCTTCTAGAATGCAGCAAGGCAACTAGGAGGGAGTCCTTCCTCTCAAAACCCAATAGGAATAGGAATGGGTACTGGAGACAGAAGCACATGGTATTGTTAAGTATGTGAAGTCATGGCCTGAGAAGATGGTTCATGGGCAGTATTTATGAAACCCAGATCTTCAGGGGATTTATTGATGCAATATATTCCTTGGAGAAAAAGGGGAAAATCTGCATAATTTCTATGCAGTCCCCAACATCTGGAGAGCCATACCAGTGAATTACTCTGACAGTATAAGTATATTGAGAAGAGAGTATACTTATTCATCAAATACGGTGTTACCCCCAAGGGGTGGTATGGAGTCTTATACCCATGGTGTTAAGACCACAACTCATTGGAATGAGAAGTAGTTTCCCCTAACTCAAACATCATTTCTTTTCCCTTTTAGGAGAAACAGACAGACTATTTGAGTGGTTCGTATTTCTGTTTCTACTCATCCTTTCTGTCTTTTCAGTCCTCCATTTTCTGTAGGGTAAAATAAAATCTTTGTGATATGCCAAACCCTACTGGTTATTGAGCATGTATGAAAAGACCAAACACTATTACCCCTGTCTATAAGAAAGGATTTTGGCAATGTTCTTCAAATACAGATCCAGAGTAGAATTAATAAAGCAGAGAGAAAATTATCCTTTAGAGTCAACCTTTGTGATAGAAGACTAATTGTTGTGAAGCTGAGGTTTGGGGGACCCAGAATGTGTTTACATGCTGACTGGAAACATTGGTTTGTTTAGTGGAGTAGGAAAGTTAATAATCTTAAGGGAGAGTTGTAGTCTAATTTTTTTCCCAGGGTGTTTCTAAAGAATATAGAGATCATAGAGAATGTTCTTAATTATTGATAAACCTCCAAATTGAACCTGATTCTATGTCCATTGTGGACATAGACTCTGGGTTACACTTGTAAGTTCCTTGTTTCCTTTCCCGAGGGATCATCAGCCACATTAACATGAGGGAAATGTTAAGTGGGAAATAAGCTACCCACATTCTCTCTAGAGCAGACATAATTAACAATTTGTGCGTGTGTGTGTGTGTGTGTATGTGTGTGTGTGTACATGTGTATCATAGAACCTTGTGGCAACTTGGCAAAGTCAATGAACCCTTTCTCTAAGTAATATTTTTAAATGCACAAAATGCACAACATCTAGATTAAAAAGAAAATCAATAAGGTCAAAATACAATTATCAAGATTTTAAAACAATAGCAATGTAGAGTTCTCCAGGTTAAAAACCCCTCTTTAGAACCTTAAGTGGCTCTTCAATGCCAGATTCCTTTCTCTGCTAACCCAACCATCAAACACACACACACATACACACACCTATGAACCTCATAAAGATGTAGAAGTTTGACAATTGTATACTGGAAAGGACTGACCATAGAATGGATCTTATTTAAATATTTTCCATTTTCTGACCCATGTTGCCAGGGCATGGTGTCATCTGAGTTTAGAGAGTAACTTTTTTTTTTTTTAAACAGAGAACCAATATGCCTTTCTGCTTCTTCAAACCCAGCTGCATAGTCTTAAGTAGAGACCTGGCCAATTCCCTCTTCACTTACAAATTTTTTTAGGTAACACATTCCTCCAATTAAAGAAAACAGATATATCTTTCTGTCTGTATTTTTGATTCATACACATTTGCCAGACCTGTTCCAGTCTTACTTAAATTTCCTGGTTTACCCACTGTTTCATTCAGGCTGAGGTCAGTTCTTTGGAACAGCCCATTGATCTGTGCCTGTTTTCTTGGCTTGTGTCTTAATGTTTTAGTTTACTGGAAAATCTCTTAGAATGTTTTTTAATTGGCTTTTAGGATCTAGTACCTTAAAAATGACATTGCAACCATGATTATCCTAATAATATTATATCGTCCTCTGACAATAGTCTTTAAATATTTCTTTTCATTCTTTTTAACTAATGCTTTTATCTTTAACCCTTTCAGCCTACGTGCACTCCTGAGAAAGGTGTCTCATTTTGTCCAGTGGCCTTGCCCCATTTATTCCCCTGATTATAGGATTATTTAAGTATATTATAGAAACTTACGAGAAAAGGATGATTTATTGAATACAGAAGTTGGTCCCATTCTAATCATCAGAAATGTTTTAAAATGCGCACAAACACACACAAATCAGTACAAACAATGAAGACATGCAGCCTAGGAAATTAGCTAAAAGGCATTGATGTCACATTAGTCAGTGTAGTCTAATTTTCTGAAATCTCAAGTTATTTCCATTTATTTCAAGGGAGGTTGTGAACTTCTGAACAAATTTCAGAAAAAAATATGTTCAATAGTAGGTATTATTATACTGCATAGGTGACAAAATCTGCTTATCAAAATGATTTAATATTGAAATAGCAGCATTGGCTGTGTCAACATGACAGCTAACACACGTTCTGGGGAATGAATGAATTATTGCACATAGATATGGGAATTGTATTGTTAACATAAAAACTTACTGTGGTCTACAACACATTCCATCAAAAATCTTTCTTTCAAAATGTATTTCTGCCAATAAGGAAGTATTTTCTACAAGGAACATCACTTTCTTATTCCTTAAATCAAAGCCATTCCCAGGGTGTTCGCACCTAAGCTTATGACTAACATTTTCTTTCATTTGATGTAGGCAGAAAACATTGTGAAAATACACTGACTTCTCCCCTTAGTACCTACTGGACAGAAACATGAAGAGGTTGCCTTCCTCGGCAAGATTAACCTTTCTACATGTCCAAGCTATCCTATTCCAGCCCTTCTCCATATTTCTTCCCTCTATCGCTCCCATTCTTTCAGAGAGCTTCATTTTCTCCCCTTCTACTGGAAGCTTCCCTATTGCCTAAAAACACATCCATGTCTCCCCCATCCTCAATAACAAAAACAAAACAAAACGAAAAACTACTAAACTTCTTTGATCCACTTATCCTGGTTAGCTATTATCCTATGTCTCTCTCTGCCCTTTGGTGATTAAACTCCTGGAAAAGGCCTCCTTAAATCTATGCCTCAACTTCCTTTCCTTTTACTATCTTTTTAACTCTCTACATGATGGTTTCTCACCTCTTCATCCAAGTGAAACAGCTCTCTTCAAACTTACCAGTGATTTTTTAAATTGCCAAATTTTAGTCTTTTCTCAGTATTCATCATTTTGACCTCTCTACAGCATTTGCTACTACTTATAACCCTTCTCTAAGCTTAAGGCAATGGAGAGAGTGCTAAGGAGACCTAATTTCAAATCTGACCACAGATACTTATTAGCTTTGTATAACTGGGCAAGGAACCTCCATTTGCCTCAGTTCCCTCAACTACAAAATGGGGATAATAATAGTACCTACTTCCAAGGGTTGTTTTGAGATCAAATGATATAATATATACAAAGGCTTAGCATGGTGCCTGACCTATAGTGGGCACTTTATATTAAAGGGTATCTAGGTGGTCCAGTGGATAGAGTGGAGGGCCTGTGTAATAGTAATCAAGGTGGGACTTTTTGCTGTTGACCTTTAATGATTCTGGCCTTTGTTTGAATGGGGCAGATAAAGTGGGATGTTTTTGTATTTCTCAGCACTGAGACAATTGGGAGCCATTGATTTGTATCTGATGTGATATTGGGGGTGGGGAACTTCTCCACACCCAGCCTGGGTGAAGTCAGGGCCCTTTGGGGGCCCTGCACAGGATATATAAGCACAGAGGTTAGCTTTCTGACCTGGAGCTCTGTGCCACAGCAGGAGTGGCGTGTGACTCTGGGCCAGCCGTTGTAATGAGCTCCTCAGTTTAACACCCAGATGTTGATAACTACTAATTGTATTTGGTCTGTAATTCGGGGTGCTGGCTTTTTTCTCCTGAATTAGGTAAATGATATTTGTATGCTGGATTAAAGTAAGATTGTAAACCCCTTAACATTGCTTTTCTTAGTAAAGCAGATCAAAAGGGCTTGGGCTTGCAGCATTCTGTGAGCTGGTTGTTGGTTTACACCTCCACAGCAGCTGCTGGCTGGATTGTTGATATAGCCTTGAATTAAGAAGACTCATTCTTTCTGAATTCAAACCTGTCCTCAGGTGCTGACTAGCTATGTGACCCTCTGTGTGTCCTTAACCCTGTTAGCCTTGGTTCCTCATACGTAAAATGATCTGGAGAAAGGAATGGCAAACCACTCCAGTATCTTTGCCAAGAAAACCCAAATGGGGTCACAAAGAGTTGGATATGATTGAAACAACTCAATAACAAAAATATAAATGCTAGCTATTGTTGTTCTACCTGATAGTCATATCTCTAAATGTTCATGACACTGATATCTCCTAGTTCTCACTCACCTGTTTAAGATCTCCTTTCCAATCCCCTTTGCTGGATTTTTATCCATTCATTTTGCTAAACAAAGAGACTTCCCAATGCTCTGTCCAGAATTCTCTCTTACAATATTCTGTTTTTCTCAGTGATTTCATCAGCTCCCAGGAAATCCATTATCTTTCCTATCTTCCCCAACTGCATCCTGGGCCATCTCCAATTGTCCTAATCTATATCTGGCCACTGGACTCAGATTGGCTACAAAGGAAATATTGAGGCTTGGTGACTTTGTGCAGCCCTCCCTCATTTAAATCCAATTCACTTGCATGTCATGGCATTCCTTCCCTGAGATCATGGTCCTCTTCAAGAATGAAAGTCAAACAACAACTACAACAATCTTTTCTATCCCGATGATTGCAAACCTACTTATTTAGTCCTAACCTCTCTGATGACTTTGCTTCTTCTAGCTCCAACTGCCTATTAGTAATCTCAAACTAAATGTTCCACACATATCTTAGACTCCACATTTCAAAAAGTGAACCCATTTCTTTCTCCTTGCTTCTTAAATTGCCTATTAGAATTGAGAGCATTGTTCTTGTAAACACCATGTTCTGTCTTCTGACATTGCAATCAGCTTCTTCCAGGCCACCATCACCTCACACATGGATTATTGTAGCAGTCCTCTGTTTGTTCTCCCTGTTTCAAGTCTCCTCCACTCATGTCCATTCATTCCCAAATTGATCTGGGTCTGACCATGTTCTCATACCTTCTCTAAGAAATTCCCCTTTACCTCTATAATTGAGTGTAAATTCAACTGTTTAGCCCTTAAATCTCTTCTTACCTTTCCAGTCTTCTCATACCTTTGTCCTGGTGTCATAGATCCACTGACAGTGGCCTGTTCCTCACACAAAATACTTCAATAAGTTATTTCCTGGCTGTTGCCTAATACTATAATTTTATCTTTTCTAACCTCTGTTTTCCTGGCTTCCTTGAGGTCTCAGGTAAAATCTCACTTTCTGTAAAAAGTCTTTCTTGATCCTCCTTAATTCTAGTCTCTTATTTAGAATATTATCTCCAAGATAACTTCTCTATATCATTTTTATACGTAATTTTTTTAATCTTGTTTCCTCCACAGACTGTGGGCTTCTTGAGAGCAGGGATTGTCTTATGCATTTATTTATACCCTAAGTTGTTAACAAAATGCCTGGCACATATTAGGTAATAAATGCTTCTTGTTACTGGCATGCAAATCTTCAGAGACAAACTTACAATCAAGATGGAGGGAGGGTATAAGCATTTTTATAGCACCTACTATGTGCTAGGCACTGCGCTAAGTGCATTTTAAAATGAATATCATCTCATATAATTTTTACAAGGATGGTACAAGGTCAGTGCTATTATTATCCCCATTTTACAAATGGAGGCAAATAGAGGTAGAGTGTCTTGCCCAGGGTCACACATCTATTAAGTGCCTGAGACTGGAATGGAGCTAAGGTTTTCAGATTCCAGACCCAATATTCTAAATGTTATGCCACTGGCTGCCTCTCTTACCCCAAATTGAAGTATTTTTTCTTCATCAGCCCTCACCTCTAACAAACTAATTTAGGAAGAAGAGTTGCCAATTTTCTTTCTGCTTTAAAAATGATTCAATATTTGCCTACATAGACCAAAATTTTAAAATATTGCATGCTACTTTGATTTGATAAAAATTGAATGGAAAACAAACGGCTAATGCTGCGCTCTCTTAGAAACAATCTCTCTCTCTCTCTCTCTCTCTCTCTCTCTCTCTCTCTCTCTCTCTCTTTCTCTTTCTCTCTCTCTCTCACACTCTCTCTCACACACACACACACACATACATTTATCTACCTATATCCATATATCTATGTATCTATCATCGATATAGTTTTACACAAGGAATTAAAGAACAAGTTTGATAAGAGGAAAAATAAATCATTATTTACAATGACAGTGATGAAGATGCAAATTCATAATAAAGTTACAAGGTATATAACACATTTTTTCATAGCACCTCTGTGATACAGGTATTGCAATTATTATCGTCAATGATTTTACAGATGTGAAACCTGAAATTCAATAATGTTTGATGAATTCCCCAAGTTATACATTTGGTAATTGTTAGATCTGGGACTCAAACCCCGATTACAAGTATCTCCCC
The DNA here is from genome assembly GCA_028646595.1 of Phalanger gymnotis. NCBI lineage: Eukaryota > Metazoa > Chordata > Mammalia > Diprotodontia > Phalangeridae > Phalanger > Phalanger gymnotis. The sequence goes on along the minus strand of JAQQSZ010015770.1, from coordinate 949 downwards.
AAAACCCTGAATACTAGTTGACTTAAGTATATTAGACTAAAGTGAGTAAAAATACTTTGCTAAAGCTGAACTCGGTACTTGAAATTATAGAAACTAAATAACAGGGCAAAAATAAAACTATGCTGGAAAAATTAATAATGCATTATACAGCCTCACTTTTCCTTGTCAGCCACTCATACTGACCACTACCTGGTAAAAGTAGACATTATTACGGAGGAAACAGGTAAAAAGAAAAATACAACACTTTTAAGTCAGCTAAATCTCACATTAAATTATGACTGTTGACCTTCTTTTCCAGATTCTTTCCACCCAAACACTATGTATGAGTTTCAGGTCTTTACAGCTTTAGTAACACTTAGTTCCACTATGCAAATTTTGCTTAGATAATAGAAGAATAAACAGAAACATGATTTAATAATGTGGTTTTTTTTCTTCCTGTGGACAACAAACAAGGTCCAATGTCTATGCCAGTGAAATCTGTTATCTTTATATACTATTAGACATTAGATATAGAATAAAGGAGGGAAAAAGTAAAGATTTTAAACTACTCCTTTATAAGAAAATGAAACTTGAAAAGAAATCGAATGGTTATTTTAGTTGTGGCAATTCTACTAGCCATATAATGCTGAGGATTTCTTCATCTTTTTCTAGACAAGAGATTAAAGAGTGTTTTGATATTAGCGTTTTGATAAAACATAGATTGCTCAAGGTTTTGAAGCCTGCTGTGATAAATTGAGTTTATTTAATAAGAAAAGTTTTAAGCAGCCTCTGCTTTTACATTACAAATGAACATCCATTAGCATTACAAGTTTGTTAGCCAGTATAATTTCTAGTTTTATAAAACTAGTATGATGGGGGTGAGGAAGCCAAGCCTCACTCCAGGAAATTTGGTATGAAGACACTGAAACTTAGCAGTCATTTTTACCACCTCTTAATGAGTTAAATAATT
>JAQQSZ010015769.1:0-11189 GCA_028646595.1 Phalanger gymnotis | reverse complement strand
GAAGGTAATGGAATACTATTTTGCTATAAGAAATGGGGATGATATGGACTTCATAACGACCTGGAAGAACCTACATGACATAATGCTGAGTGAGTGGAGCAGAGCCAGGAGAACATTATACACAACCATAGATATATGGATTCTGTGATGACTAACCATGACAGACTTTGCTCTTTTCAGCAACACAGTATGTAGACACAGCTCCAAGGGACTCACAATGGAGAGTGCTATCTACATCCAGAGAAGGAACTATGAAGTATGAATGCAGATCGAGGCATACTTCATGCTCACCTTTTTCTCCCCTCCCCCTTTTTTTCTCTCTTTTGCATTTGTGGTTGGGTCATGTTTTTTTTTTGGTTCTGTTTCTTCTTTCTCATGATTCATTCTATTGGTCATAGTTCTTCTCCACAACTTGACTAGTGTGTAAATTAATTCAATGCCAAGTTATACATGGAAGTTATATGGGATTCCATGCTCTCTTGGGGATGGAGGTGGAGAGGGAGGGAAGAAAATCTGGAACTCAAAATTATGTAGAACTGTGTGTTGCAAACTAAAAAGAAAAAAAAATTCATAAAAAGAAATAATCCCCATAGCATAGAATAATAAAAACAAATCAATAGAAAAAAACGTAGGCACAGAAGTAAAAAATTCAATCTGTAGATTTTAGAATGATTTACTTAAGAAAATTTAGAGAACCAACAAGGTGAAAAAATAATCAATAGAATAACCAGCTAAGTTGCAAGATATATAATGAATGCATGAAAAATTTTGATGACCGTCAGATACTACATAAGAGTTTCTTTTAATAGATTTCTCTGATCATTAATATGAGCAATTTTCCAGATATTTATTGAGACATTATCTTTCTTCTTTTGAAAAAAAAATGTTGTTTAAAGTCTGCCCGTGTTAATTAACAGAATAGTCACTGCTTCCTTATTATTACTACTGTGAATCACTAGCAAAACTAAGGAAAAAGAACTAAAATTTAAAAACATATAGATAAAAGACGATGGGTTAACCCAACAAGACACATATATAACATATGAATGAAACTATGAAACAAGTTTCAAATAATTTAAATACATATATATGACTAGAAATGCAATTATCATAGGTAAAATCATAGTAGCTTTTTAAGTCACTTTAAGTAGCTTTTAAAAGTCACATTATGTTAAATTAACTTATGCAACTACATGTAAATTAAATTAGAAAGAAATTTATAAGATTAGATTAAAAAATTCACATATATTTATATTTAAGAACTAGAAATGTATGTTGTTTTTTCTGTTCTGGTATTGACATGTATCCCCAAAAATATCTAAACCAAAATAAAACATCCTAAATAAATGATTCTTGAGAAGAAAATTAAGATGACTCTATAATATGTTTTGCCTGCAAAGCAGAAACTTGCAAACTAGGAACATGCTTATACATATGAAAATTATAGTCCCATTTCATGACCACTATTTAAGGGTCTGTCACCAAGACTCAATAACATAAGTAGAAATATGTATTGATTTAGCAATCCAGGCATTACTTTTAGATTATGTATTTATGAACAGATTGTACAGTACAGTAAGTCTATCAGAAAATCTCGCTGACTGATTCTTTTTCCATATCTCATTAATCATTTCTATCCATCTTAAAATTATTCCTTCAAATTGTCAATTTCCAAGTCAAAGTAATTGCATAATTAATGAATTCGAAAGATTTTATCATGTAAATAATTTGTCTGCCATTATAGATATAATGGAATACTAATTTACATTGCCATAGCTCTTGAAAGTATTAATATACTTTTCTTCTAACAACTCTATTAAGTAAGTAATGTAAATATATTTTCAGTCTATTATAGAGGAAATTACAACTCTCATAGGTCAAGTTATGTGTCAAGGGCTAAGGGCCAGGTTTTGAACCTAGCTTTCCTGTTTCCAGTTCACTCTGCCTTTTATATGAAATATGATAATCATATGTTCTTTTAAAATAACAATGGAACAATCAACACATTTTATAAGGATCATCAATTGTTCTAATACCCTGTACTCCTTAATCAGACACCCATCAATCATACAACTAGGACATTTTTTCTTTCATTTCTTCAAGCCCCTTTCTTCATGATTATTTAATTAATTTTAATCCTAATTCAAGGCACCTAGTCTAGATTCTGTCAATCTATTAATAATCATTTATTTAGTGCCTATAAGCGTGAGTGTGTTTGAGATACTAATACAATGGAACAGTATCTTGCCTTAAGAGACTTAGATTCTACTTAGTGGATATAATATATTAACAGTTAAGCAAAACAAGAATACATATAAAATAAGTACTTGGGACAAATGGGACTCCAACAACTAAGTGATTAGGAGAGGTTTTTTGAGAGGAGATGGTGTTTGAATCTCTGAAGGGAACTATGGGTTTGAAAAGGTGGAGACAAAGAGCAAAACTGTACCAGGCACAAGGGTGCAGCCTTTATAGAGGCATAGAGGTGGGAGAAAGAACAGTATGTAGACTGTATGACTGGATCATAGAGAGTGTGATGGGGAGTAATGTGTGACCAGACAAGAAAAATCAGGCTGAGGCATGATTGTGAATAGCCAAACCAAAGAATCTATTTTATCCTCCAAACTGTGGAAAAATCACTGTATCTTCTTGAACAGAGGAATAGAACGATCATAGGAGCCAGAATTTCTTCTTAAAAGAACCAAGACTTTCTTTTTCCCCTTTCCTCTATCAAATCTCAAAACTCTTTAAAGCATTCTGTCAATTTAACAAAGCATTAAAATAGTTCTTAATCCTATTGTCTTCAATTCAATGAACTTTTGCTAAGCAACTACTGTGAAAATACTGGTAAAGATAGAAAAATATACTCTCCCTGGCCCATGAATTTCAAAACCTTGTGATGGGGATATGACACTTAGAGAGAAAGAATAATAACTACTTCATAAGAAAAGTATACACTCAATCCTATGTGAGTCCTGTTCTGGCAAGGAAGGAAGGAAGAAGGGAGGAAGGCAGGCAGGAATGAAGAAAGGGATAGGGGAAGGGAGGGTGGAAGGAAGGGATGAAGAAAGGAAGTAATAAATGATTTAAGTGCCTACTACATGCTAAGCACAGTGCTAAGTGTTAAACAAATACAATAGCTAACATTTATATAGAGCTTAATATGTGCTAGGTACTGTATACCTAGCTGCTAACTAAAGGTTTTATATACACATCGAATAGAAGAGATGTATGGTCTGTATTCAAAACATTATTGGTATTTAATACCAATGTCACCTTGATAAGGTGTGGTGTAGTGGAAAGAATTTGGAATTTTACTCAGAAGGAAGGGTTTAAGGCTTCACTCTGTAACCACTTATACTTAGGAGGTTTTTGTCAAATTTAACCCCAAAGCTTCTGTTGCGTAGCTGTAACAAATGAGAATAGAAACACCGGCCTGGCCTGCTTCTCAAGATCATTGTTTGGATCAAGTGAAGTTAATGTATGTGCTGCTGTGACAGTATGTGAGCTTTGTAGCTTGAAATGCTTTAGCAAAATACATTCAAAGTTATATTGGAGGCTGAAAAGTGAAAGATAGGCACAGTTGTTTTCTGATCAAATGGGAGATGACTGAAGGTCAGAAGTAACAGGCCACAATCACTTTTAAGAGATTTCTTTTGAAAAATTTCTACCTCGCTTGGATAAAGGACAGTTAAGGTCAATTGCCCCAATAGCAGATGTCAGTTATGATTAAAGTTTGCTTGTACATTACTAATTGCTTAAAGCTTCCTAAGTGTTTCCTTGTCAATGAGATAAATACTAATTTAAAATGTATATTACCTGAGTGAAATTATGCTTATTTTGTTAGCATAAGAGAGCTAAAATTACCATTACTTTCCATTAGTGGATTTGGGTAATTGTTTGATTACTTGCAAAGGAAAAATGGATTTTAAAAGCAAAGGAAAATGGGGTCAATGTGAAATGGCAACATGTTATAAATGGATGGTAAGATGGACCAGGGAGGGTGAGGAATAAAATTCTAGTCAGGCCTGAAGAATAAGATGAAGTCCAAGACTATAGATATAGTTGACCAAATTTTAGAAATAGGCATACAGGATTGTAAATCCAGAAAATAGACTGAAAAGCAAGAAATTATGCCCAGAGAAAAAATACATGAAATGCCTGCAATTCCAGGCTAAAACAGAGACATTACAGTATCTGTGGAATAGAAAATTGATAGGGGCAGAAAAGGATTAGAAAAATCTGGCAGCAGATATTTGGATTTCTGTCACTGGCAAATTAGGAGTTTGACATCAAGAGAAACATCACCTAGAGAACCAGACTCAGACTTTGAAGACTTGGTGACTGAGGTAAAAAATGTGAATGCCAGTGACAATACAGAGAATAACAATAGTCTAACTTCCTTTATTCTCCCTTCCTATGGCCAAGATTTGTCTCAGAGATGTAATAAAGGCAGAATAATAAACGAGGATGATAGTAGATAACACTTGTATAGCGTTTTAATGTCTGCAAAGCACTTTCTACTCTCATTTCAACCTCATGAAAACTCTGTAAAGGGGAGGCTACTATCCCCATTTCACAGATAAGGAATGCAAGGCTGAGGAAGGTTAGTGTACCTTGTCCAAGGTTTCCTGGCAAGATTCAAACTCAGATCTTCCTGACCTGCAAGTCCAACACTTTAGCCACTGAACCACTTAACTGCCTGAATAAGATTTTAAGAAACTGGATAGTGAAGGATAGAATAGAGATAGAATAAAATAGATTGCAGAAATTGTAGCATTAACAGATTTAAATATATGTGTATACATATGTGTGTGTGTATGAATAAAACTTAGACATATTTTTAAGTGGAAGGGAAGGAAGTAGAAAGGAAGATTAAAGATAAGACACAGAAAGGATGATTTAAGTGATAAAAGTTAGGTAGCTTCTAGATACTTAGCAAAACCTATTACTGTAAACTTAATTTTATAGGTGAAGGATAAAAAGGAAGATATCCTAGAAAAATTGTTCCTCTATGCTTATTCACTGATTTTTCTGTAACACATTATCCTGGTCATCTTCCTTTGGATACAGTCCATTTTATTACAATTCTACTAAAAATGTCGTGAGCCAAACTGAATATAATACTCCAGGTTCCGATGAAGGCAGAGTATAGTACAAACATATATCTCTTGTTTTGAAAACTATACCTGTCTTAATCCAGTCTAATAGGATATTAACTTCATTGACTCTAATGTCATTATTGCAAGTCAATAAAGTCCTCACAACTTTTTAATTAAGGCTATAACCACCCTTCTGAATATTTTACTTCTAGAGATTTTTTTTTTAATTTAGCATTGAAATTTACTTTTAACTCAATGTACTCTTATTAGATTTGACCTCTTTCAGTCTATCAGTCTTATTTTGAATCCTTTCATCACATCTATTTATTTATTTTTAGCAAGCTCTTTAAGTTTAATCTTATATGCAAATTTAATCAACATAGCATCTAAAGTTTAGGTCCTTGGGTGAGGCCTTTTGATTGAGTCCAAATTTTACAAAACAAATCTTTTTATTAAAGGGATTTGTTCTGGGAAGTTTGAATTTAGAGAAAGGGCCATATATGAGGAACTAGAGGGCCACATGTGGCCTTGAGGCTGCAGGTTCTCCAACCCTGACCTAAACCATCATAAAAATATTACACAGCACCTGGCAGTTAGGTGGTGCTGTGGATAGAGCACTAGATCTGGAGACAGGAAGACCTGAGTTCAAATCTCACCTATAACATGTACTAACTGTATGACCCTAAAAAAGTCAATTAACCACTGTCTGCTTCAGTTTGCCAATATGTGAAATTAGGATAAGAACAGCATCTACTTCCAGAGTTATTAGAATAAAATGGATTAATATTTTAAAATACTCTACAAACCTTGAGGTATTATATAAATCCTAGGTTATTATTATTATAATTATTAAAGATACTTCACTGTTCAACTAATTATTGACTATTCTTTGGGTCCTGACATTCAAACATTTCTCTGTTCATTTAACTGTTAGATCTTAGCCCCTACCTTTGCAGCTTATCCACAAGGATATCCTTAACGACTGTGAAATGCTTCACTGGATTCAAGGTATTAGCATTGACATAGTGCTTTAAGGTTTTCAAAGCACTCAAAAATATCATATCTCCTTTCATCCTCACAACAACCCTGGAAGGTGCATGCAATTATTACCCCATGCCCATTTTTCAGAAAAGTAAACAGAAGGAAATAGAGGTTAAATGACATGCTCAGCGCAGAGAGTTAGTGTCTGAGAATGAATTAGAAGTCAGGTCTTCCTGACTGTTCACAGCATTACCCATCTACCTCAATTTCATGATCAACCCATCCAGTAATGCACAAAAGAAGTGACATATACACAAACAAGATAAACTACAGTGACCATAGGAATTATGGAAAGGGATAGACTCAAAGAGATATTCTAAATTAAGAATGAGATAAGTAATCAATTATATAATGTTTGTAACTCTAGAACTTATTCTTTCAGTTAAGCACAGGATTCAGGAGAGATGAGGACATTATAAGAGGACATAGGTTCTATGTGTTGCTTTTGTGTCAGCTTATTGTATACAGAAGAAAGAATTCATATTATTGTACTCTTAATATTTTTAGGTGTACACATTTGCCTAATAAAATTTTTTTAAAAAGATACGGAAACACTTACAGAGTGATTTTTGCTCAAAATTTTCCAGTTGAATCAACTAAGGATGATTTTTGAAGTAAAAAAGGCAAGAAATACAAATGCTTCTGATGCTGTGTATGTGTCACTTTCATTACCTTGTTATCTGCACTGGTGTGATGAATTCTGACTTGTGACAACTCCTTGCAAAAGGAAGCAAGCAACATGTCAATTTCTTATCAGCTTTCCGCACAACAATCCAAAGAGAATCATGTAGTTTTAAGAGTTACATAGCATGTCAACACTTGGTTATATCTGTATGTCTCAGAGATCAGGATGACACGTTCTTGTTATTTTCCTTGAATTCTTAAAACCTGTACCTCAGAGCAGGGTTATCCACAATTTTTTGATAGCATACTCCTACCAATAAAAATATTTTGAATAGTCACAAAAATATATTCATATTTACTCATTTATATTTAATATACATGCCCTATTTTAGTTACAGTTGTTTGTCCTTCATTTTTGAGGAGGAACAATGGCAACATGAGATGCTGTCTTAATTTCTGTGTGAATTGGATTCAAGTGAGGCAGAATTACACAAAGTCATCAAAATCAAGATAACTGTAGAGAGCCTAGGATACAATGGATGACCTTGGTGTCTTTAATGTCTCATAAAACTCAAAGCACTCCATAGTTCCTGCTCCAGCCACCTTTATGGCCATTGGAGCAAAATGTTACCATCCCTACATTCCATTGGAGAGGTCTTTACATGCATGGAGTAGACACCCTTCTAACTAACCAATGAGTTTGAAGCCCATCTGTTACCTTCAACCTGATTCAACACATATGCCAAGAGAGTTTACCTGGGTGTGGATATTTTATATGCTAGAGTTTCTTAGATCCACAGGTTGGAGTTGCATTCTGGATAGACACCAAAGGTGTTGAGCAACCCTGAAATTTGCTAAGCAAGCCCTCACACCAGAGGTGCTACTCCTCTTTGAATACCCTGTACACTGTTAGAGACAGTGATTAGAAACTTGGTCTTGAAGGCAGAATGACCTTGGTTCAAATCATTTAACCTCTTAGTATTCTGGGCACTTCTCTAAGCCTGCGAGGTCATTATCCCTCAATATTGGTAGAAGAAATTTCTTCACCTGGAAGTTAGTTCCCTATACCATTGAAACTCCAATTCCAATTCTTAACCAGTCACTAGAACCATCTGGTATGGTGGATAGAGTGCTGGGCCTCCAATCAGGAATATCAAATTTCAAATCCAGCCTAAGCCTACTAGCTGTGCGACTCTGGGAAAGTCATTTCATCTCTCTCTGCCTCAGTTTCCTCAACTGTAAAGTGAGGATGATAAAAGCAGAGAGGTTGTGAGTATCAAATGGGATAACATTTGTAAAAGTACTTAGTACAGTGCCTGGCCCATAGAAGACACTTGATGAATGTTTCCTTCCTCTCTTCTTTCTTATCCTTACTACTAAGCTTATTACCCTGTAGGCTTCAAAACTTGCAGATAAAATAGAAACTGAAGAAGGAATAAGACAAAAGAATATTGCATCCTAGAAACACTAGTGAGAACCTAATGGGCTCATAGCTATTGATTAAGGGAATGACATAATTAAACCTACCAATTAGGAATACACTTTGGAAATTTGGAGAGAATACAGGATTCTATTGCATTTATTGTTGGATAATGTGGATAGCTTAAACAAAGTTTTTCATCTATATATCACAATTATTCAAGATTTCGTAAAAGATATGAGAGACAGCCCTTTTCAACAACCTCTGACATTAGGTAAGGCTTAAAACATGTATACCAAAAGTGCTCATTCTTGTAACGGAGGACTTCCAGTATAGAATACAAGTTGAAGAGGAATCTCTGAATTATTGAGAAGTCCTCCAGATGCTCCTCTTTGTGCCCAACATTATGCTGGTTGTATCAAATCATGGAATATCACAAAACTTTCTAGAATTGATTTGTAATCACTTTCTTGCATGATTACATAATGACATATGCTTAAGTGAGCAAGCTTTAGAGTTTTTCATAAATGGCATGTATCTTAGACTGAAAACAAAAATAGACAAGCATGGGGATGTAGCCAAGATGGTGGCTGGAAAGCAGGGACTTGCTTAAGCTAACTCCCAAATCCCTCCCAACATCTGTAAATAATGGCTCTGAACAAATTCTAGAGCTGCAGAACCCATGAAACTGCTGAGGGAAACAGGTCTCCAGCCCAGGACAGCCTGGATGCTAGCTGAGAAGGGTCTATTGCACAGAACTGGGAGCAGAGTTCAGCACAGTGAAGGGCTGTGCCAGGACAGACCAGACCAGGAGTCATTCTGGGGCAGGCCTCAGGGCCATGAATCATTGAGCTGTGGCAGTTACTAGACTTCTCAACCCACAAATGCCAAAGACCATGGAGCAAGTTAATGGGAAAACTGCTATATCAGATTAGAAAGCAGTTTGGTGGAGGTGGAGCCAAGATGGCAGATGGAAAGCAGAGACTTGCTTAAACTCTCCCCCAGGTCCCTCCAAACACCTATAAAAAAGGCTCTGAAGAAATTCTAGAGCTACAGAACCCATAAAACAGCAGAGATAATCAGGGCCCCAGCCCAGAAAAGCATAGATTGTCATGGGGAAGGGTATATAACAGGGAGCTGGGAGCACAGTGGAGCACAGCCCAGTTTGGACCGTGCCAGGAGCAACAGACTGGGAGCTGGGCAGAACAGGCAGTAAGGCCTTGAATCATTGAGCTGTGGCAGTTACCCAACTTCCCAACCCACAAACACCAAAGAAAACAGAGAAGATTGGTGAGAAAAATTGCCAGAATAGAGAGAGATGAGTACACAGTCAGCCCCATCCCTGGGAGTGCAGAAGTGGTGCAGTTCTGGGACTGCTTCCAGAGCGACGGTTGAGGTTGCTTCCAGCCCCAGGCCCACCTGGTGTGAGGAATTAAGCAGCACATTAGAGCAGGAGTGCAGAGCCTGCTTAAGATCTGAGTCCAGTCCAGGTTAGCAGTTCTTGGGGGAGGACAGTGCTGGTGTGGTAGAGCTGGCTGCATAGAAATAGCTCTGAAAAAACAGTGCATCCCAACAAGCTTGGAACAAAGTACTCTCTAGTCTACAAGCAGTCATATCCTGACAAAAAACTCAAGGGTCAAGTAGTTGGCTGGGAGCATGAACAGACAGAGAAAACAGACCCAGATTCAGACTCAGACTTTGGAATTTTTTTTGGTGACAAAGAAAATCCAAACATACAGCCAAAAGAAGTCAACAAATTTAAAGAACCTACATAAAAAGCCTCCAAGAAAAATATGGATTGGTCTCAAGCCATGGAAGAGCTCAAAAAGGATTTGGAAAAGCAAGATAGAGAAGTGGAGGAAAAATTTGGAAGAGAAATGAGAGTGATGCAAGATAATCATGAAAAAAATCAATGACTTGCTAAAGGAGACCCAAAAATACTGAACAAAATAACACCTTAAAAATAGACTAATTCAAATCACAAAAGAGCTCCAAAAAGCCAATGAGGAGAAGAATGCTTTGAAAGGCAGAATTAGCCAAATGTAAAAGGAGGTCCAAAACATCACTGAAGAAAATACTACCTTGAAAATTAGATTGGAGCAAGTGGAATCTAGTGACTTTATGAGAAATCAAGAATTTATAAAACAGAAACAAAGGAATGAAAAAATGGAAGACAATGTGAAAAACCACATTGGAAAAACCACTGACCTAGAGAATAAATCCAGGAGAGATAATTTAAAAATTATTGAAATACCTGAAAGACATGATTGAAAAAGAGCCTAGATATCATCTTTCAAGAAATTATCAAGGAGAACTGCCCTGATATTCTAGAGCCAGAGGGTAAAATAGAAATTAAAAGAATCTACCAATCACCTCCAGAAAAAAATCGATAAAAGAAAAATGCCTGGGAAAATTGTCACCAAATTCCAGAGCTCCCAGATCAAGGAGAAAAAACCGCAAGTAGCCAGAAAGAAACAATTTGAGTATTGTGGAAACACAATCAGAATAACACAAGATCTAGCAGCTTCTATATTAAGGGATCGAAGGGCTTGGAATACAATACTCTGGAGGTCAATGGAGCTAGGATTAAAACCAAGAATCACTTACCCAGCAAAACTGAGTGTCATGATCCAAGGCAAAACATGGATTTTCAATAAAATAGAGGGCTTTCAAGCTTTCTCAGTGAAAAGACCAGAGTTGAATAGAAAATTTGACTTTGAAACACTAGAATCAAGAGAAGCATGAAATGGCAATCAAGAAAGAAAAATCATAAGGGACTTACTAAAGTTGAACTGTTTTGCTTACATTTCTACATGGAAAGAGGATGTGTGTAATTCATGAGACCCTTCTCAGTATTAGGGTAGTTGAAGGGAATATACATATACATAGAGAGAGGGCACAGGATGAGTTGAATATGAAGGGATGATATCTAAAAAAATTAAATTAAATTAAAGGTTGAGAGAGGAATATATTGAGAGAGGGAGAAAGGGCAAGATAGAATG